>KE157276.1:127930-148075 GCA_000411055.1 Leavenworthia alabamica
ATATTTTTATTAGATTTTTTAAGGAGTAATTACTTTTAATACTATTATTTATATTTTTTGGGATAAAATTTCTTTAGTTAGATATAAATATGATTTTTATTAAAATCATATTTTTAATTGATTAATTCTTCTAATATCATCATTTATAGTTTATAGAACAAAATTACATTATTTTCTTTAATTAGACATAAATACCAATTTTTATTAAAATCATATTTTTAATTTAATATTAGGGTTGAGTATTTAGTTATTGAGTTTAGTTTTTTATTATTTGGGTTTACTATTTAGTGGTTGAGTTTAATATTTATTGTTTGGATTTTGTATAATTTCTCAAAAATATAATCTAATTTTTAATTCAATTGAATTATTAAATGGTAATTTTGTCTTAAATTAATTTTAATGATATTTGTGGAAATTAAAATTAATTTGATGGTATTTTCTAGAATTGTCTTTTTTAATTTAATGTTTGGATTGAGTATCTAGTGGTTGAATTTAGTTTTTATTATTTTGGTTGAGTATTTAGTGGTTGAGTTTAATATTTATTGTTTGAGTTTTGTGTAATTTTTAAAAAATATAATTTAATTTTTAATTTAATTGAATTATTAAATGATAATTTTGTTTTGAATAAAATTAAAATTAATTTGATGATATTTTTGAGAATTGTTTTTTTAAAACGGTTTTGTAAGATTATTATTAAACGGTTTTATTATTTAGATTATTACAGAATTTTTTACGTCCTCGTTGACACTAAATTAGGGTTTTCATTTTGTAACTATTATGATTGGTAACGCCAATAAATTCCAAAATCAATTAAAACGTCATCGTTTCACTACGACGCTAAAAAAGTATAAAACGACGTCGTCGTCTAGTTGAGTATTCGCTCAAGGAAGCTGGGATTTATTTATCTGGTGAACCTCTTGAAAAAGCTTTCTTCTTCCTTTCGCTATCAATTTCACACCTCATCAAAGGATCCAAACACCATAATCGGAAGCTTCGATTCTGTATTTTAACATCTCTTGATTCTCTCGTTTGATATACTTTTTCAAACTATTTCAGATCTGAAATAGAGTAGTGGTTTTAACTTTTAACAAGCGAGATTAGTGATCGGAGCAGAGAAGTCAAAGTAAATATGAAAGAAGAAGAATCTTCAATAGATATAAAATTCAGATTATACGATGGCTCTGATATCGGACCATTTAGGTATTCATCATCATCAACTGTTGATTTTTTGAAACAAAGAGTTGTCTCTGATTGGCCCAAAGGTTAGGAGTTATAAATCTCTTCAATCTGCTTCGTGTTTTTGAGAGCTGTAGATGTGTTATTACAAACTAAGTCTTGTCTGATTCAATTTTGTGTGTGTTTGGTTATAGGGAAATCAATAGTACCAAAGGGAATAAATGAAGTGAAGCTGATAAGTTCAGGTAAGATATTAGAGAACAATAAGACTGTTGAACAGTGTAAAACACCATTTGGAGATAGTGTTGCTGGTGGAGTTATTGTTATGCATGTTGTTGTTCAACCTTCTCTTGCTAAAACCAAATCAGGTTTGTTTTGGTCTTCTCATGGACATCTATGTTTGTGCTTCTCTTAGTATCAGGCTTATGTAGTAGTAGTTGTTCATATGTTATGTTTTGTTTATCTTGTTGTCACTTTTATGGGTTTAGTAAGATTTCATAAGAGTGTTCATCAACTAAGCTTTGCATTATCAAGAAATTAGTTGGTGACTAAAGACAGTTTAAGTAGCAGGTGCTTAGTGGTCTTGAGTGTGTTTGGTTTGTTTGTCTGAGGAGAGTGTAGAAGATGATGATGCTTTAGTATTCATCTCTAGGTTTATGGTCGTCATGGTCAGCAATTAGGTTGACGTTTGATTTATTCAAACCTGTTCTGTAGAGAATGGTTCTTATTCCAGAACTTCTAGAGGAGGAATCTCACTTTTTAATAATCCTTGTTAAGCAGATACTAATGCATCTTCATGATAGCTTCTTGTATAAGTATAACCCACTCAAAACTTTTGCTATTTGTTTCCATGAACGCCGAGTTAGTGATTTCTAAGGTTCTAACTGGTTTTTGATTGAACAGAGAAGAAGGTTGATAAGGCACCTAAGGCTGTAATCTGCACATGCACTATTTTGTGAAAACAGAGCAAGACATGTATTATACAAACCTTTCTCAATTCTTCAAGGTACAGAAGAATACAAAAACAAACACAAAAGGTTAAAAGTTAAGCTTCACTTTAAGCTGTGGAGTGTATTATCTTTTGAATATGTAGAAAATGAATTAAATTCTTTTTAAGTGATTTCAATGTATGGAAATTGTATAGGTTACTAGATTAATCAAGTGTGATGAAGATTATTCTATATCCATTAAAAAAGCTTTGTGCCTTTATTACAAAGTCACTTAAAAGAAACCTTCAAAAACCAAACACTTACAGAGATGTTACCAATAACAGTATATGCAAGTTCTGAAGTTCAATCTTTAACGTCTCCAGTTAGGGCTTTTAGATCCCTCCAGCTTTCTAATCTTATTCAACAAATCTTCGATTGTGTTTGATGCTTCCTACAATGAGATGTTTAGTTTTTATTTAAGGTGAACATAGTAAGGATAGTAAATAGAGAAAGATTTGTTGTGTATGAATGAGGAACCTCTAGCTTATTTCTGAGACTTTCTTCTTCTTCATCACGTCGATCTCTTTCCTCTGAGAATAACTGAATCAGAGTCTCTTGCTCTTTACTCATTTCTTCTATTTTTACCTTTGCTAATTTAACCTAAATTAACCAAGAATCCATCAGGCTTGCAAGAAAAAACATTGTTAGTAAGTAGGAAACATAAACATACCTCAACTTCAAGTGCCTTTCTACGCTCTTTCTCACGCCACAACTCCTCTTGTAAAAGCTGAGAGTACCAAAGTAAAATGAGAGATCTGTTAAAATGGAAGTGTCTTGTTTTGAAATCTCAGTGGGAGTATTTACCAGTGCACCACCATCTTTCCCTGAGACACCATTGTCCTCTTCTTTATGATTCAAGTGTGAGCTTGAGTAGAACTTAGAAGTCTTGATGCCTGATGGAGCAGATCCCTCAAGATCGTTTTCTGGTGATGAGTCTAACAATCAAATAAGCATGTTCAAATGAGTGTTCCCTACAAATTTAAATCTCCTTGGAATTATGAGCATTAAGAAACAAGTAAAGACATTGTATACCTCTGTAATCATAACCGTTTACAGGCTTTCTTTGTGTCCTAGACGCATAGCCGATGTTCACACAGTGAGTGTACCTAATAAAAAGGGATGGGAACATAGTTAGTTCTGAAACATCCATGTCAAGTTCAAGGAAGTATGATTATAGAACAACATGAGAAAAATTATTAGACCAGTAAGTCTTTTGCATTTGAACTAGCCGTGACTCAAGTCTAGAGAGAACTGTTGTACGCTCAAACCCTTGCTTATCATGAGCAGGCTCAATAAAGTTAGCTTCCAAAACACCTATTAGAACAAGAAACTAGCATTATTGTGTTCTTCATGTAAAGTAAGTGAATAAAATAATAGAACTTCAATATAAAAACACAATACCTATGACCCCACGACCATCACTGCCTGCTGCATTCCATATCCTCCAAAATGGCTGATAACACAAGTTAAATAAATATACAATAATATGAAATCAAAATCAAAAGCTTGGTATGGAGATTTTTGGCAAGGAAAACGTAAGAAGGCAACCTTGATGAGCCGATTTTTGTGGTAGACATTAAAGCCTTGAACATCAACATGATGTTTTGCGTCCTTCACAAATCCAATAGTTACAATTGCAGACATCTGAAAAAATAAGTGTGCAAGTTAGCAGCTTCATGTTATAATTAGAACCTGGCTTGTAATAAATAGATTATAAGAAGGCTAGTAGTTAAGTTATTAAAAAACTTACATTTGTCACAAATCCAAATGATTCAGACTGTGGTCGATATGTGATCTGCTCAGTCTGCATCATGTCATTCACAACACTGTGGTGGTCCACATCTTTTCCCCGTAGAATGATACGAAACCCAGGTGGAATTCTTAGGTAGAGGATTGATACATAACTCTGGTAACATGTAGAATAAAAGAACATGCAGCAAATTTGAACAAGATTCACAATAATATTCCTATTCACGCTTTATAATTTTCACCACACCATCACATCAATGTAAGAAACTTTCAAGAACCATTAACAGATCTACAATTATACCTAGCATGAAACTGACTAGAGCTAATTTGGAAAAATGACATCTTACTTGCTATTATCGAAAACAATGAAATGAAAGATAATGATAAGTTTGTACCCTTAGTGAGTGTTTGTATGTCAGGAAGTGCTTAGAATTAGGAAACTGAGAAGCCATTTTGATGTTTTTCTCTACCCGATTGATGCCTCTAAGTTGAATATCCTGCAGATAAACAATAAGCTATGCATAAAAAAGTGTATGCATCATCTCACAATAATCCACATACATTAAGCAGTAAACACACATACATGTGGATCAGCATCAAAATCAAGTTCTAACATCCCTTGGTCATCTTCCCACAGGTTATATATGATTATCTGTGTCCCCCGATCCTTCATCAGATCAAACTACAAAAAATAAAGTAACAAATTAGTGATAACACTTGTTTGTAGAGACAGTAAAAGGGTGGTAAGAGCTGATATCAAATGAATGATCGAGAACTAAAGGAGATCAAATAGATCAGAATATACTGAAATCATCAGAATGTACATGAAGATATAATTGTCTCTTCTTTTTGTAGAATGAATAAGTAGTGACTAAGCAACTGCTTTGAGGAAAGGGAAGACTTACCTGACGAAGAAGATCTTCTTCACTAGAGAATGGTGACCATTGAACTATTGTTTCCACATTATTATGCCAATCACCAAGTGAAGACCGGATTATTTTACTCCATTCAGGATCCCTTCTTTCATAGTCAAGCTGTCATTTTATATCTCATTACAAGAGAATATGAGGACATAATTTTATATCTAAATTTAAAAATATATGTTGTCGGCATGAAACATCTTCTATGGTAGAGGAGATATGTGGACAGCTAAGTCCAATACTGAACAAAATACACATTAAGATGCAAGCTAAGGTAATAAAAGAGAAGGAAACAAACATGACTCTCTGCAGACTGCAATTGGAGTTATGCGGAACAGCTATGCCACAAAATTGAATGTAATTTCATATAAAGTTGAGCAACCAAGTTACAAACCATGGAGTTGTTCTCTAAAAATGCCACTAAGTGAAACAGAAAAAGATTACCATGGGTACAACAATGTCCTCCTTTCCAGTACTCCTCAGAAACGTATATGATAGGAGCCCGATGCTCTGTGTAGAGCTAAAACCAACATCAAGTAAAATAAAACTATAACTTCAACTATTGTTCATATTATGTGGAGATGAAAATACAAAAATGATTAAAAACATGATAAGGTGTAACAGATAAGCAACAAAAAAAAAACCTCTTTCCATCTTTTCCAGGACAACGCGAGAATACAATGACATCAGCTCCAAGTCTCATTGTACTAGTCTTAAATCCATTGCCATCTATAACCAGTAACTGAATTAAACATTTGATATAAGTATGACTTGGCTTGAGAACGAATAATTACATTGTCCAATGGTGTTTGCAAGTTTGCTTTTCGCAGAGTATCCAAGAGACATGCAATGTCGCATTTTTTCAGGATCCATTCCACCACCATTATCTGCATATCAAACATAAGGATTCTCGTACACGAGGATCAAGTGATGGAAAAAAAGCTTACACTTAAGACACTAGATAAGGAGACATGAATAAAACAGAGAAGATATTGACTAAGATTTGCTAAATAAAGTGTATATACCTTCAACTAATAACATCCTGTGTCCTGTTTTCTTGTTTTCAAGCATGTCTATGTTAACAAAAGTAGCTCCACTAGCAAACTGATAAAAAGAAGAATCCATTAAAACAATGCAGAAGCTAAACCCTCTTCACAGACATATTATATATCATAACAAGTTAAGAACTTTAAACCTACCTCATCCAACGCATTATCCAAAAGCTCTGCAAAAGCTGCATAAGATAACACAGAAAAAAACAGATTTAGCTCATAAAAAATGGAATCAAACTGATAGTAAATAGTATAAAAAATACCTCCAAAAGCCCATTTGTGACTGGTTGCATTAGAGTGTAAGAACTTAGGATGAACTCTTAGATGATCTAAGCCACCTGAGATTACAAGAAAATAAATATCTATCGATCAATACCAAACAGTTGAACAATCTCTATGACAGTTAAAGAACAAAGTCAATTCCTTTTTACCTGAAGAAAGATCCCAATTACCACCAGTTTCTCCTTCATAATCCCCAGCTTTCCAAAACTGTTTACAACTACGAACTCTACCGGAGGACGACGACGGCGGTGGAACAAAGACATTGTAAGGATTGGCTTGAATAGCATGGGGATTAGATTGATCAGGTAACACAACTGCTAGCTCATTCGTTGTTGTTACCTTCTTCACATTTTTTTTATTTAGTTCTCCAAATGTATCTCTTGCTCTCTTCAAACCGACAGTGTTTCCAGAATTATTATTATTATGTTTTCGGTCTACGGCGATATCTCCAAAGTCGGAGTCGTCATCGCTGCTACAGAGATCGACTACAGTTACAGTTTCTTTTCCCGGGAAGCTAGACGGCGAAGTAGAAGGTGATGGAATCTCTCGCTTCACATGCAAATCCATTAATAGAAAGAAGTGAACAGAGAATTTAGGGAAAGATGATAGTTTTTTAAAATACATTAAAAAGGTTTAAATTGAAGAAGAAGAAGAAGGCGACGGGAAAAAATTGATGACGTGTGTTGTATAGATGGGCCATTTAAACTATAAGCCCACTAATATTGATTTTACATAAACAAATTTTTAATGGACTTCATTAGATGGCCCATTTTTAATGGACTTTATTAAATGATGATAATGGACTTCATTATATGGCCCAATAAATTAGAAAAAGCGATTCAAAGTTATAGCAGTGGAGTCGGGAAGTCACACAAAGGTTCCTAAATGGTAAATAAAAATACGCGTGAAAGTTAAAACCATACAACAAAAGCCAAATCCATTTCTACCGTTAAGTAAAAATAAAAAGTAAAAGTAGTTTAGACAAGGACAAGATGGGGACCATCACAACCATGACAATAGTACTAGTCAAGCTTCTTATGTCTTGTCTATTCCTCTTTATCGAATCAGTGAGCTTCGTGTCCCTCCTATATATCATCATTAAAAATAAAAGTAAAAATTACTTTAACGTTTTTAAAAAAAAGAGTTTAAATAATAAAAGAAATTACTCGATGAGGGAAAATGGAGTGGAGGAGATTGGGCTTAGTGGGCTTTCCATGGTGGTGGGAGGATCGGAAAAGGCCATTTTTCTTGAACTGTTCTCTAACAAAACGGTTGTAGATAAAAGCAGCGCCTTTGAACTGAGGTAGAACCAACCAAGCCACGAATACAAGTTTCACTGAATACCAAATCGGAATCCACTCTAGAAGAGATTGAAGAATCAGCTCCGAGAGTGTTAGGAATGAGTATATAATCCAGTATGCGAGCCATTGATCATCATCTACTTTTGCTGCACTCTCCATCGCAACCACTGATGCGTACCTATAATTACAAAAATTTAAATTTTTTCTTCTTTCTTTTTAAATTAAAGAAAAAAACTACTTACAATGGATACAGCAACATCACCAAGGGCCTGCATTTACCAAGAACATTTTTTTAATTAGAAATCAAAACACAGAAATAGAGAAATGTTTGGATGAGGAAATACCCAGCTCCTGAATGAAGAGCAGAGA
Source organism: Leavenworthia alabamica (assembly GCA_000411055.1). Taxonomy (NCBI): domain Eukaryota; kingdom Viridiplantae; phylum Streptophyta; class Magnoliopsida; order Brassicales; family Brassicaceae; genus Leavenworthia; species Leavenworthia alabamica. The sequence continues at coordinate 135,769 of KE157276.1, forward strand.
GGAAAGTCCAAAACTTGTCCATTTTTTTTTGTTTTACTTAGCTCAGTGAAGATTTCTGAAGCTGAAAACTTTAAACAGAGATAGAGAGAGAGAGAGCTTTGTGAAAACTTCGAGGCTATTTAATTTTACTCTGTAAGAGACGACAAGAAATGTGAAAGGAAGAGCCTAATTTTATAGAAGGTATCTTGGAGAAATCAGAAATGTACGGTTTTGCTACAGTTGGTTCATACCTTTTTGATTGGGTCCGGTTTAATAGGATAAACAAATCAAATTAAATTAAATTAACGTCGTACTAAATAGTAAACACTGATGTCGACACTACGGTCTAGTCGGTTAGTTTCGGTTTAGTTTGCTTTCTTTAAGTCGGTTTAGTTCGGGTTCTGTTCTATCCCAAGTTTGGGGACACGTGGCGAAAGGTAAGAGGGAAAGTACCTGATTCTAACTTGAACCAGTAGACATGGCACCGACATAAAAGAGGTCGGCGAGCACTTCTGTTGTTGCTTTATTATTTTTTTATAGAAAATCAAATAAGAAATAAAACTATTTAATGATCTAATAGGTTTTGATTCTTCTCCCAAGACCTTAAGCTTAACTAGTTGGAGAAATTATCTTATTTTTAGGAAATTACACATTAATGTGTTGACAATGTCTGAATTGACACACTGTTAAGTGTTAATCTATAACACATTGATTATGCGTTTGTTTTGTCATTTGAAAATAAAAGAAAGCTATGGGCCTGTTTAATGTAGGATTTGGTATTAAAATGGGCTTAGGTCAAATTGCAAACTCGGCCCATCATAGTTTGTGTATTGATATATTTTCCAATAAAGAAAAAAAAAACCAAAAACAGTCGTGAAAAAAAAGCCATGGACGCCATCGATTCTGTCGTCGATCCTCTTAGAGACTTTGCTAAAGACAGTATTCGCCTTGTGAAGCGTTGTCACAAGCCAGATCGCAAAGGTAATGATCTTATTCTTCTTATTAGCATCTGATCGATCAGCTGGATCTATTGTTTTTTTTTGTTGGATCTGGATCCGTGATGAAGATCTGTATTTGTTGTTATTGTTGTAGAATTCACAAAAGTGGCAGTACGAACAGCCATAGGATTCGTAGTAATGGGATTCGTTGGCTTCTTTGTGAAACTCATCTTTATTCCAATCAACAACATCATTGTTGGCGCTACTTAACTTTGGTATTTGACTATTTTCACTTTGAATTTGCTTCGTTTAGTATATAACTAAGATGGTTCTCGATGAATGCTTTTACTTCTTCATCTCGTATAAGCTCATTACATGTTTGGTTTGGCTTGGTCTGCAGATAACAAGGGAACATGGACAAGTGTTGTTTCAGCTTTCTTGTTTTTTTTTGTTTTGTCAGATACTCAAAGAAATCGTACATTTGAGATCAGTCTCTAGTAATTTACAATCTATTCAATTATATGTTACTGCTTATTTCGATCTACTGTTAAATATTTGGTGGATGTGGACGAGGCTAATTCCTAATTTATGGCGAAAAAATGAGGATTAGGGTTGGGTTTTGGGGATTTATACATTGGTTTAACAAAAACCGATCGGAAACCGAATTAAAACCCGAACCGAACCAATAATCAAATAAAAATAAAATTTCTGCCGAATAGAACTGAATCACTGATCTCCATTGCTTTTTGGTTCCATAAACCGAATTCATGGATTTGTCCGGGTCGGGTTTTTCGGGTTAACCCGTTTGCCCAGGGCTATTTATTTCTTTAGAGTTTAGACCAATACCTTTGTCAACCAATGACATGCCAAATAGAATGATAATGATATTAGGTAAATCCAAACTAACAAGCAAATGACATGACAACAATAAAAGAAGAAGAAGAAATTAAAGAATCTTGAAACAGAAGCAATATGACCTTTCCTTGTTATTCACTCGAAGATGACAAAACATGTTCTTCATGATCATTTAAAACCTAACAAAACTTGAAATTTCATTTAAGAAACCTGATGGTGTATTGAAAGAAAGGTGAAGAATAGTAATAATGCCTCCACAACTTCATCAATCTTCACTTCCTATTCACAACCCTCTACTTAGATTCTCACCTCCTTGTTCCCCTGATAATCCTAATCACCAGAAAGATTCAATGATTAAGATGCCACAATTCACTGTAAGGAAACTCATACCTTTTCTTATCTTTGTTCTTTCAAGCTTCTCTGTCATCCGACTCCTTCGGATTTCATACAAGTCTTCATCCTCTGCATCTCCGTCATCATCATCTTCAACCACATTTCGTTTGACTCCGGCTGAGTCTAGTCATGTGGGCACAAGTGTTCTTACAGAAAAAGAACTTAAGCTTTTATCAGATACTGTTACTCAAAGATCCCCTTGTAACGTTCTTGTGTTCGGGTTCTCACCTCAATACCTCATGCTATCATCAATCAACACTAGTGGCATTAATGTAATTCTAGAAGATGAACCTACAAAGCTAATGACACCAAAAGCTAAAGTAAATCACAACAACACAATAATCTACAGCTTCAAGTACCATCAGATGGAAGTAAAAAATGCTTACAATCTGCTTCGACATGCACGAGCCAATCCTACATGTGCACCAAAGATGAATAATCTACATCAAAGCTCATCAGACTGTAAACTAGTACTGACGGATTTGCCACAGAGAGTACACAATACCAAATGGGATGTGATAGTTGTTGATGGGCCACGTGGAGATGACTTAGAAGCACCAGGTAGGATGGGGACAATATATACTGCAGCTGTGTTAGCAAGAAAAGGAAGTAGTAACTCAACAACAGATGTTCTAGTGCATGATGTGCATAGAACTGTTGAGAAGTGGCTGTCCTGGGAATTCTTGTGTCAGGAGAATCAAGTGTCAGCTAAAGGAAACTTCTGGAAATTTCGGATCAAAGGTCAACCAAATGCAACCAGGTTTTGCTCAGAAGAAACAGTCCTGATCAGATATTAGCAAAGTAGTGTTAAAAGTATTCACTTTTAACACCACTTCAAAGGAGTATCCCCGATCAAATACCTCTAAAATATAAATTCCTATCTCAACATATAAAAAAAAGATATAACAAAGTGAAAATTCATTAATCATCTCAAGAAAATAAATCATTCAAATCTTCTCTTTGAGTACAAGAGAAGCAGCAATGGCCAAGTTTATGACTCCTTTAACATCTCTAGAGATTACAGAGATGTTTTGGCTTGCGTTCACGATAGCTGCGATCCCACAACATCAGCTTCATGATTATCAGCATTACATAGTTTTCCTGAAAACAATTAGCTTCTTGTTTTTGTTTACTTTTTACGCAATTCTCATGTGTATGAGACGCCAAGTTTCTTCAATCGGACATCTCTACTTCCAAGGGTTTGTCTTGTTGGTTCTTGTGTGTAATCGTAGCTGCGAGATCTTCTATTTTCAAGGGAGAATGTCTAGCCATATACTGAAACATGATCTGGATAATGTATTTTTGTAAATACTAGGTTCAATTCACAAACATGATATATCCGAAAAGTTGGTATGGAATAAGCAAATAAAGAGAATACTAACCTTGGAATAGCTATCAGCAAAAGCTCGAGCTCGATTTGACACACCAATATATTGTAAATCTGCTTTCTCAAATCTACCATCCACACAGCTCAGCCCTCCATCACCAATGGCAAAGCGAATAAGTACTCCTGAAGACAGTCCTGACTATAATCCAACATGGTTTTTAGCAAAGTAACACATTGACAAATCATCCTTAAGCTAAGCAGATCATACTCTAAGCTAGAGAGATCTGTTGGGTCCTAGAGAGAAGAAATTACTAAACAACATCACTACTTGTCGGTCTTATAGTAACTAAAGGGAAGAATAATATGTTCTTACAGTTTCCGTTGTCATCTGATCATTCAAGCTGGTTTAAAAGGATAAACAGAATATAAAGCACTCTAATATAACTTGAACATACCTGTTTTACAAAATCTGAGTTTAAGCAACTGAATGGTACTGGTGGATCATCAGATGTTACAAGTTCCCCTTCATCTTGCAACTCCAAGACAATCTGTGTTTACAAGATATACCAATAAACACTTTGTATGACAAACTATGAGCTGTAAAGTAAATGTATGTCAAATCAACTTACATGTTGTTCGTTTGGAACTTCTCCATTGTTATCTGTATCAATGACATACTGACTACACCTCTCATCCTTCCATATCAATACAAGAGGAGTATTTCCGGTATGATAGTGTGCGTGTCTGCGAGTTGTATATATGACCTTTAGTGGGGATATGTTGTTGTATAAAAGTTGGCTAGAAAAAAATGTGAGGAAAACAAAGGAACTACGATATGTAACATCATTGCGAAAAGGAAATTTTGTCAAAGAAGAGCACTACATCAATGAGACATTAACATCATTATAATGCCACGAATATGGGAGAATTTGTTTAACAAAAGGTTCCTCGGTTCTCGACCCTTTTGTCCAAACCAAACCCTTATACCATCATAAACAATGTATTCCTTTAACTCAGCTTCGAAATTTCAGCTCTCAACTAAACAGACTTAAGGTACATTACTGAGCTGGAAAAGCTACAATTAAGTGCACTAGGCTAGTTAAAGTTCTACACTAGATTCAATCTAAAGGCACACAAAGATTTTGCAAGTGGCAGACAACAGGAGAAGGAAAGATAGAAACTGCAGTTAAACTTAATGACATCTTACAAAGCAGGCGAGTTAAAATGATGGACTTACTTGTTATAGAACAACAATCCATCCTTGACATAAGGCAATGATCCTGTATAAGCTGAGTGAAGTCCACTTGGATCACAGTTAAAAAAAGGAACTGCACTAAACCTAAACTTGTGGTAAAAAGAAGGTGGATCACAAGCACCAGTCTCAGCAAGTTTTGATTGCAACCAAAAGAATCTAAACTCTGCTGTACATTCATAAAGCGAGTAGCCTCTCCAACAAACCATATCAATCACATAATATGTCTGATCCAACTGCATAAAACAGTAACAAACCAACTCTAAATAAGATAGAGGATGACTATAAACCGATGACACAGCGAAAAAGGAGAATCTTTGACCTCGTGAAAGATACAATCAAGTATAGAATATGATTGTGCTGGTCCCGAAGTGCCTTTCTTCCTGGCACCACCAGGTAATGAAGAAGGGAAATGATGTAAGATAGATCCATTTCGTAATCTACTAACTGTAGTTCCGTCAGATGAAACTACAAAACATCTTTTCCCAGTTGGTCTTGCTAACACATACCTAAAAAAACCAAGCAATTCTCATGATCAGATACTTATAAAGCAATCAAATTTATTCTCAGATGTTAGTTACCAATCTTGGCAAAGATTATCAGGGACGTCGATCATCCATTCAGGTAGCATAAGCTGTCTTGCGAACCACTTACGAGCTTCAGGTCCTCTAAGTCTTGAAGCTTGACGAACGTCAAAGTTATTCGATTCGGATTCGGGTTCTGATCCAGTGTCGAGCTCAGGCACGGCTTCAGATAGTATTTCTGGGTCGGGCGAGGAGGATTGAAGGGAGATGACGGAAGAGGCGAGGTTTCGAGCTCGCTGCTGAGCATCACTACGATTCTGAGACTGGCGGAGAAGGGAAAGCTCTCGACGTTTCTGTTGATCGGAGATAGGTCGTTGCTTGAAAGGACGGCGAAGATCATGCGGCGCCATTTATGTAAGCAGAAAAATTGTATTGAGTAGTTCGAGCTACAACGTTGTATTGATCAGACCTCTATTGCTGAGTTAAGGTTCTCGATCTAAACCTTAACTAAAATAGTATTGGAGAAAGAAGTATTTTTTTTTGTGTATGCGTTAATTTTTTTCCTAATACAGAGAAAAATAAAATAGTGAAAACCCTAGACACTGTTAGCAGTTACAACAAGAGATCCCTAAAAGGCCAAACACAAGCGCAGACAAAGAAGCAAAAAAACCGAGAAAGTAGTAGTAATCTTCCATGGCTGAAATCATAGCGACTTCGTTTCCTTCTTCTTCATCCTCTGCTCTCACCTTTCGAAGCCTCCACAATGGTTCTTTTCTACTCACACTGTTTTCATTATTTACCAATCGCTCTAGCTAGAATCATTTGCTTCGATAATAATGTCTATTTATTATAATTCGAGAAAATTGCAAATGGGACTTGAAGTTATTGATGATCGAATACATTCCAATAGATTCTTGTCGAAATGTAATTGATTTGTTATGTTTTTTTCACAGGTAGCTTAAGATGTCCGAAGAATGTAGCTTGTCCAATAACTACATCGCAGTTTCAAGAGGTATTACAAAGCAAAATCATATATTTATGTTGTTTCTCCCATCTTATATCTAAATTCTCTGTTTTGCTATTTACTGAATTTGTAGTTATCTGTGAGACGAAGCCAGCTTGTTGGCAATGCCATTGTTATCAGTGGTCATATTCCTGGATCTCGCAGCTGCAAGAATCAAGGTGATCCACATATTCTTTATCCTCTCTCTGTGAAGTTTTCATGTATTAGGAGCTTCTAATGTTATTTACACTTTGAACTCTTTGTGTTTTTTTTTGGATAATGCACAGCTATTCGAGCTGTTCTGTCTGAGGATGGAGCAGCCTTAGCTACTGATTCGAAGGAAGCTGGACTTCGTGGAAAATTGAAAAAGGTTGTTTTAGCCTACAGTGGAGGTTTAGATACCTCTGTCATTGTCCCATGGCTTAAGTATGTTTTCTTTTCCTAGAGTTTATTTCTGACTGTGATCACTTTTTTCAATCTTCTTCTGTGTATGAAAGAACTAGTTTTGATAGCATTGAAGTTTGATTAATCTACTGCGGTTATAAGGATCGAATTTTTTTTATAGGGAGAACTATGGCTGTGAAGTTGTGTGTTTCACCGCTGATGTTGGTCAGGTAGATCACAAAACTGCCAAATGTTTCTGTTTTAGTTAACAACGAAAGGAAATTTCGTGTTTGTATTTGTCTTGGGTCTTCTGAACCTCTAAATGTTTTGATATGAAAGGGCATAAAAGAGTTAGAGGGTTTGGAACAAAAGGCTAAGGCTAGTGGTGCTTCTCAGCTTGTTGTTAAGGATCTCACGGAGGAGTTTGTAAAAGATTACATATTCCCTTGTCTTAGAGCTGGTGCCATCTATGAACGAAAATACTTGCTTGGTACCTCTATGGCTCGACCTGTCATTGCTAAGGTAGCATTTTCAGAGGTTTTATATAATTAAATTTTTAAGAACCCAAATACTTTTAATATCTGAATACATCTTTTGAATGACCTTGATTAGGCCATGGTTGATGTAGCAGCAGAGGTTGGAGCTGATGCTGTTGCACATGGGTGTACTGGCAAAGGAAATGACCAGGTAAGTACTTTGAATGTCTTGCTAAAGCGTCACATCGAAAAATAAACACACCTAGTCTTACCTTTTCTTCGCTGATTGATTGACCAGGTTCGGTTTGAGCTCACCTTCTTTTCATTAAACCCTGAACTCAAAGTTGTGGCTCCATGGAGAGAATGGGAAATCCAAGGCAGAGAAGATGCTATTGAGTATGCGAAGAAGCATAACGTTCCCGTCCCAGTGACAAAGAAATCTATTTACAGCCGGGACAGGAACCTGTGGCACCTTAGTCATGAGGTAAAATAAAACTCAAATGTTTGTTTGCATTTCCTAGTAAGTTGTCTCCTGATCTGATATCAAAGTTTCTGTTGTTGGAAGGGTGATATATTGGAAGATCCAGCAAACGAGCCAAAGAAAGATATGTACATGATGAGTGTAGATCCCGAAGATGCTCCTGATAAGCCTGAGTAAGTTGTCTTGCTCCAAACCTCTGTTTGTAGTGATTGTAGCTGTGTTGATAGCTCAACAAGACAACAACTATAGCTGCGGTCAGTCAGCTATAGATGTAGAGCGTAGAGTTGTCTCGTTAATCAAGTCTCTCTAGATCTAATCAAATTTAATATGTATTTTACAATCTGCATCCTGACTTCTGATACTTGGAACACTTAACAGATACATAGAGATCGGAATAGAATCCGGAATCCCGGTGGCACTGAATGGGAAGGCTCTAAGTCCAGCCACACTTCTCACTGAACTTAACACAATAGGAGGAAAGCACGGCATTGGACGGATCGACATGGTTGAGAACCGTCTAGTAGGGATGAAATCACGCGGTGTATATGAAACTCCCGGCGGCACCATCCTCTTTGCAGCTGCACAAGAATTAGAATCACTCACTCTTGACAGAGAAAGTATTCAAGTAAAAGACTCTCTAGCATTGAAATACGCAGAGATGGTTTATGCAGGAAGATGGTTTGATCCATTAAGAGAGTCCATGGACGCTTTCATGGAGAAGCTAACTGAGAAAACCACAGGATCCGTTACATTGAAGCTATACAAAGGATCAGTGTCTGTTACAGGACGTAGCAGTCCGAACAGTCTATATCGACAAGACATATCTTCGTTTGAAGGGAGTGAGATCTATAACCAAGCTGATGCAGCTGGGTTTATTCGACTTTATGGTCTTCCTATGAGAGTTAGAGCAATGCTTGAGAAAGGTATCTAGATAAGGTTTGCTTGGTATTGAACCTTTTCTTTGCTGTTATCTTTCTTCACTTTAGAGAAACTTGAGAAATTGAATAAATGTTGATGCTTAATATTTAAGTTCATCTCCATTGTGTTACAAAATCAATTGTTTTCAAGAAAATCTGGGTATTAGGTAGATGGGCATTTGGTTCGGTTCTTTGGTTCCTATTCGGTACCGAACTGAACTGTATCCGATTCTTGTAAAATACATGAACGGTTCCTATAAACCTAGAACCGAATCCGAACCGAAGAACCGAATAAACTATCAAATAATAATTATATTTAGTAGAGTATTTTCAGATATTTTTGTTGATTTTGGTTATTTCAAGTAATTTGGTTATATTCTAATATTTTGGTTAATATTATTTTGGTTTTTTCTGATATTTTAGTTATTTTGGTTAATTTGATTACAAATTTATAATGTCAAATTTTAGATGTTTCATTTTTTTTTAGTATTTTTGGGTATTCTTGTTTACTATAATTATTTATTTTTATTTTTATTTTTTTTGGTCAAGTTTACTATAATTATTTATATATACAAAATATATGAACCAAACCATCCGAACAAGTGTTCGAAATATTTTTGAATTCCTAACAAATACTTAGAACCGAACCGAATTCTTAAAATATCCGAACAGTTCTTATATGCATAGAACCAAAGAAACTGAACAAAATCCGAACCAAATTCTTAAAATACCCGAATGGTTCTTATATGCATAAAACCGAAGAATCGAAAACTCGAAAAACCGAACCGAAACCAAACAAAATACCCGAATGCCACCTTTTACATGATATAATGAAACAAAATATATTATGAGTGAAATGGAGGTCATGAATTCGATTCTTATTGGTTGTTTTTTCCTTTATATAATTTCTTAATGATTACGAATTTTTTGTTGGATATAAACATCAGTTTAAAAGAATTATATTTACATTATTTTTTCTTTATCCAAATTTACATTTTTTTATATACATTAAAATTCTATTATTACATCAAATAACAAAAAAAAATCAAATTTGAACGTTAAATCTCTATAACAATAAGAAAAAACAGATTGAACTTTTGAAATCTCTAACGATCATCAAATGACAGGATTCAAAGTTCGGTTAGTTTTTCAAATCATTATTAGTAGATTTAAATATCAAACTTGAAAAAAAAAAAACTTAAAATCTTCATTTTAGTAATTTGAACACTAAATCCACTTAACAATACGAAAAACATGTTAAACTTATGAAATCTCTAACGATCAAAAGACAGGATTTCAAAGTTAGATTAGTTCTCAAATCGTTAGCAAATTTAATATCAAATTTTAAAATAAAGATTTAAAAAAAAAAACTGGTCTCTCACCGTTCTTCATCTCTTGCTTCTACTCTTTGTATCTCGTTTCTATTGCAAAAAAAATTTATTCAAGACGAGACCTATCACATCAAAAACTCTTCTTATCACAGCTTTTTCCCAAGCTAAGGTACTCCAACTTACATTGCCTTGGAATGTACCCTTTTGATTTCATAAAACCAAAATTGTATTTCTTCACCATTTTGCCAACATTACATTCTTTATTATACTACCGTAATAAAACATTAAACCTTATAAGATCTATGTATGGACATAATATCAAGACTACGACAATGCTCCACTAGAGAAATATTTTCTTACCAAGATTGATCGACAAGATTTTGGGAGAAAGCATGTTAGCAAGATAACATAGTAGTCAGAAACTTAAACCTACATGATCCAAAGCAAATTTTTTTTTAAAGTTTTTGACAAATCTTAACTAAATCAACTCTTTATATTAGGGATGAACTGACTAAATTATTATAAATTTTGATTCTTATAAATTACTGATTTAATTACAGTTTCTTTATATTTTCAAACATGCGATTCAAAAAATATAATCAATTTGTAAACAGGCATCTTAAGTTACAAGCGATACTTTAAAAAGTCAATTTTATTCTAATTAATTAATATAACTCTGCAATTCACAAAGAACTCAAACAACAGATTCATAGATGAAATTTAGGGTTTTGGAAAAAGATACAATTTTTAAAGAAGAAAACAAATCCGAATAGAGGATTGGGGAAAAGGGTTTGGTTTTAAAAGCATTATAGAGTTTGAACTTTGAAAGCGTAGTGAAGAGAAAAAGGGTAAGAAAGAAACCTGCAAATGTCTTCAATATCTTTCATGAGCTTAGAGACGAGATTTTCACGAAGATTTCGACCAAAGAATCGACGATGTTACGCTCCAATACTATGTTGAAGAACATCTTTAAATTCTCTCTCTTTATCTCTCTGCTTTCTAGTTTTTTGAGTTTGCGATTTGAATGAATCAAAACAACTTGATGCTTATATAATTTATAAAACCTGCTCCAAGTAATAGTTTCTATCAACCGTCAGATCCTTAAAAATGAATGGTCCAGATTACAAAACCACTACACCTAGGTCTAACTTGAACGTTCAAATCAACGATTTTTTTTATAATCTGATAAGTGAACATAATCTCACTTGATTTCGATTTCGATGATGATTTTAATTTTATAAATTAAATATATATGAAATGATTTATACTTTTATCAAACTAATGTAATTTAAATGATATAATTGATAGACTAATACTGTAGTATGATTATGTTTATAATATATTATTTATTAGGGGTATGTCCGGGCATTTTCATAAATACTATTTTAATTTGGAAAATTTTAATTTATTTTTTAATTTATTATGGTCATTTGTTTTTTGAAAATTATGGATGTTTTAAATTAATCTACCTTTTTTAGATAAGGAGAAAAAATAAAAAATTATAATAATTGATGTTTTTAATTTTATTCAATTGATGATATTGTCACGATGATTATTATCACTAGAAAAGGTTTTCTATCTTATTTTTTGTAAAAACCTAAATCTAACAATGAGTTACATAAATTATAAACACATAATTTAGTATAACATACGGATGTCGATGATAGAGGAAGAGGAAGAGAAAAAAACAGAGGAAGGCTATGTGAATCCAAAGATGACCAAAGTCTCTAATCTCTTATATCCTCATAGCAAATCATATACTGTTACTCCTAACCCCAAATTTTAGTTTTTTTTTCTTTCTTGATTTTAGTATTTTTATTATTTTATTATTTACTAATTGTTTTAGCTTGATTTTGTGAAACATGAAATTCTCATATAAATAATATTACAAGTTAATAAAGTACTCTCGCTTTGAACTTAATATTTTGATTATAAATCCCAAAATATTTACATGCTAATAAAGTAAGAATATTTGTATATAAATCCCATTTATCTCATGTGATTGATAATTTTTTATAAAGCAAAGATGCATTGTGTTTGACATTAAATCACGGAAAGCTTATGGAATCATTGAGTTTTGTTAACTTTTCTTTTGTGTTTTGATTATAATTGAAACAACCCATCCTACTTTTTTTTTAAATTTATTTACCATTAGTTATTATTATTTATGACTTATTTTCATTTATAAAATTATTTCTCTAATTAACCACTTAGTATTTATTTAAAAATAGTTAATATAAATATTAAATTCTCAAAATCCCGGTTATTAATAAAATTATTAATTCTAAAATAAAATTATTAATTGAAAATAATTTTATTAATCCGAATTAAATTCATTAATCCAAATGCCAAGATAAATTAATTAATCCAAAAATAAATTCATCAACCAAATTAAATTTATTAATCCAAATACCAAAATTAATTCATTAATCCAAATACCAAAATGC
>KE157276.1:153376-172503 GCA_000411055.1 Leavenworthia alabamica
TATCTCGTTCCATCTGCAAAAAAAAAACATATTTTGATTTCAGAAAACCAATATCATTTTTTCACCATTTTTCCAACATTAGATTCTTTATTATACTGTCATAATAAAACACTAAACCTTATAAGATCTATGTACAGACATAATAACAAGACCACAACAATGTTCCTCTAGAGATATATTTTCTTACCAAGATTGATCGACAAGATTTTGGGAGAAAGCCTAAGTTAGCAAGATAGCATAAAAGTCAGAAACTCAAACCTGCATAATCCAAAGCAAAGAAATTTTTAACCTTTTGACAAATTTTAACTCAATCAACTGTTTATATTACTGATTTAATTACCGTTTCTTTTATATTTTCAAATACACGATTCAAAAAATATAACCAATTTGCAAACATGCATCTTAAGTCACAAGCAAATACTTAAAAAAATCGATTTTATTCTAATTGATATCACTCTGCAATTCACAAAGAACTCAAACAACCTATTCATTACAAAAAAAAATCAAACCAATTGAAGGAGACGACACTTAGGGTTTCGGAAAAAGATACAATTTTTAAAGAATTAAACGAATCCGATTAGAGGATTGGAGAGAATGGTTTGGTTTTAAAAATATCCTAGGGTTTGAAAGCGTAGTGAAGAGAAGAAGGGTAAGAAAGAAACCTGTAAGTGTCTTCAACATCTTTCATGAGCTTAGAGACGACGAAGGTGTCGACGATGTAACGCTTCAATACTATGTGGAAGAACATCTTTAAATTCTCTCTCTTTATCTCTATGCTTTCTAATTTTTTTAGTTTACGACTTGAATGAATCAAAACAACTCGATGCTTATATAGTTTATAAAACGTGCTCCAGATTATATTTTCTATCAACCGTTAGATTCTTAAAAATAGACGGTCCAGATTGCAAAACCAACGGTCTTTAACAAACGGGCTTGAACTATTAGGGTAAATTAATTTTTAAAATTATAAAATACAAGAGCTTTATCTCATTTGATTTTTTTATTTTTTATTTTTTTATAATCTGGTAAATGAACATAATCTCACTTGATTTCAATTTCGATTTTGATTTTAATTTTATAATCTCACTTCGGTGCTTGAATTGAATCAGAGCTTGTTAGATTCTATGAAGGCTGATAACGAGGAGGAACTTAAAAAGCTTGATGAGAAGTTAAGTTTACTTGCTCCATTTTGTTCACTATTCAGCTTCCTTGATTCATAATTTCATATACTCATAATTGCTTATGGATGTTATCGGCATTGCCTTGAAAGTTCGAGTTCTCGTATTGTCTTTTTGTTTAGATTGATAGATACTGTAGCATTGTTCTTGAATTGGATGCTTCAGTTGCACAAATTCTATTTTCCTTTTGGAAATCTATATGTTCCTGTGTAGCTCATGTAAAGATTTTGAGAAACTTGAATTTAAGATTTGATGGAGGTTTGTTCACAGTCTAGCATAAAGGTGTCTTAGTAATCACATAGAGATAACCAAAAATCTAATTTTGTGTGTTTATCATTGAATACTGACTACTGAGTCCATATTTGATTTCATCATCAACCAATTTTGCTACTGATTACTGTTGGGTTTTCATGGTTTAAGCTACTCCAGATCTGCTCTTACATATTTGTTTCCTCAATCTTTGTTTAGGATTGCTGATGCAGAAGAAAATTTAGGTGAAAGTGAAGTATGTGAAGCTCATCTTGCCAAGGCTCTGTATTTCATCAGGATTAGTGATAAGGTATGTGAACATGCCAAACTTATAGTTATGCACTTCATAGAGCTTCCTTTGGCCATTCATTTTTTACTTTGTAATTGTAGGAGAAAGCTTTGGAGCAGCTAAAACTCACGGAAGGGAAAACTGTTGCTGTTAGACAGAAAATGGACTTGGTATTCTATACATTGCAACTTGCTTTTTTCTATATGGACTTAGACATGGTATCATAGAGCATTGACAAAGCAAAAAAGTAAGTGTCGATTGGTCTTTATGAGACTACTTTTCATAGATAACGCAACTGAAAATCTTTGATCTGTCGCTTCCGTTTTCCGTTGCCAGATTGTTTGAAGAAGGTGGTGATTGGGAGAGGAAGAACCGGCTAAAGGTCTATGAAGGTTTGTACTGCATGTCCACCAGAAACTTAAGAAGGCTGCCAGCTTATTTCTGGATTCTATATCAACCTTCACAACATATGAAAATTTTCCATATGAGACCTTTATATTCTACACCGTCCTGACAAGCATCATAACTTTGGATAGAGTTTCGCTGAAGCAAAAGGTATTTGACTATTTGTTATTTGTTGAAGTTTCTTTCCAAGGATTTGAATCAATGGTAAAGTACTACTACTAATTTAATAGGTCGTAGATGCACCTGAGATCTTAACCGTACTTGGGAAGATTCCATTCCTTTCTGAGTTTCTGAACTCCTTGTTTGAGTGCCAGTACAAGGACTTTTTCTCAGCATTTGGTAAGTTCATAACAAGGACCAGATGTTATATTTCTTCATGCATGCTGTTTGATTTTTATCTGCTTGTTATTAATTATATCATTTGGGTATGTTCTCAGCTGGAATGGCGGAAGAGATAAAATTTGACCGTTACTTATACCCACATTTCCGGTTCTACATAAGGAAAGTGAGAACAGTGGTGTATTGCTGATGCAGAAGAAAATTTAGGTGAAAGTGAAGTATGTGAAGCTCATCTTGCCAAGGCTCTCTATTTCATCAGGATTAGTGATAAGGTATGTGATAATGTCAAAGTTATAGTTATACACTTCATAGAACTTCATTTTGGCCATTAGCTTTTGTACTTTGTAATTGTAGGAGAAAGCTTTGGAGCAGCTAAAACTCACGGAAGGGAAAAATGTTGCTGTTAGACAGAAAATGGACTTGGTATTCTATACATTGCAACTTGCTTTTTTCTATATGGACTTCGAAATGGTATCAAAGAGCATTGACAAAGCAAAAAAGTAAGTGTTGATTTGGCTATATGAGACTACTATTCATGGATAGCGCAAAGCAAAATAACATTTTATTTTTGTCGCATGTTAATTTAATTCATAGTCAAATTTAAAAATGTAAAAGCATAAAATGATAAAATTTGATACAGCGCAGACTTGTCCTCACCTGAACAGGTAAGAGGTAGCAAGCAAGCATCAGGTAAGTGATTCTTCACCATAACTTTTAGGATTTTTATATTTTGTCTCTTAGTGTCTTTTAAACTTGTTGTTTATTAACTAACTTGTTTGTGTATTTAATAACACGTTCTAATTCGTTGTATTATATGGATTATTATTAACATATTCTGTAAATTGTTTCCTTTAAAATTTAACAAAACTCTCCATTTTTGACGCCACAATTCTCTTTTATATCTTTATCCTCTCATCTTTATCACTCTCCTTAAAAAATGCATGCGATTGATTTCAAAGAGATTCAAGAAAAGCTCTCTGATGGATTCAGACCATGGCAACGATCGTTTCAATTCTGGATTCGTGCCACTGATATCTACACTGGATATAAGGTGGTTTGGTTTCTCTTTTGATTGGTACTCTTTTCTTCTTCATTTTTGATTTCATATTACTTTTTCTTCTCATTACTGCAATTTGGAATCTGTGTTTGCTCTATGTTGTTCTTTTTGAAGGTGTTTCAACTTCGAATGAACTTTGTTAAAGATGTGAAGAAGCAGGAGGAAATGTGGGAGAGTCAACATGAACTTGCTGCTCATAAAATTTATTCTATGTGCTCTGACCTTGGCGGCTTCTTCCTTAAGGTATAATCTTACTGCTCACAACTATGTGTTAGACACTCTTGTTTAGGTTTCTGATGATCTTAGATGTTCTATCTCAGTTACTTATGATGAGTTTTTTTTAGATTGCACAAATTTTAGGGAAACCTGACATGGCTCCAGCTGCTTGGGTTAGAAAGCTTGTCACTTTATGTGATCAAGCTCCTGCCACATCATTTGATGAAGTTCGTGTTGTCCTGGAGAAGGAGTTAGGTAAAAGTATTGAACAAATGTTTGATACATTTGATGATAAGCCTCTTGGTTCTGCTTCTATTGCTCAGGTAATAATAATACATTCTTCATCACTAACCTTTCTTCAGTACTAAATTCTTATAAAATCAGATTTAAGATTATATTAATGGTGTAACATTAAACTCTAGTAAGTCTATATGAGTAAAGATGCAAGTGAAACATATATTTTCATTTTATGTTCTTTTTTTTTTGCTTTTATTTAGGTACATCGAGCAAGATTAAAGGGAGACAAGAGAGATGTTGTTGTAAAGGTAAGAAATTATCAGGAGACAACTAAAATCTTCCTAGCTAGCTTTCATGTAGTTTCTGAATGTTCTATGACATGTTTTAGATCCAACATCCCGGCGTTGAGAAATTGATGATGGTAGATATAAGAAACTTGCAAATATTTGCTTTATACATGCAAAAATTTGATGTCAAATTTGACTTGTTCTCCGTGACAAAAGAAATGGAGAAACAGGTCATTATCTCTATCTTTTGAGTATATCTTGTTTAAGAATTTTACAGCATCCAAGTCACTTATTAGTCCTTGTTTTTTTCATTTTCAAGATTGGATATGAATTCGATTTTAAAAGGGAGGCCAATGCAATGGAAAAGATCAGACGTTTTCTTTATAATAACAATAGAAAGAGTCCTGTTCTTGTTCCCAGAGTGTTACCAGATTTGGTGACAAGGTACTTATTCTTATATCAGAGCACTTTTATTTAAAATTTATTTTATTTTTTGAAGCTATTGATTAATGAGTATTGATAAGAGGAATAATCATAACACACACAGGAAGGTTTTGGTTATGGATTACATTAACGGAATCCCGATCTTGAGCCTTGGTGATGAAATGGCCAAAAGAGGAATAAATCCTCATGGTAAATTGGCAGAGGCAGCAAAATGGTAAGTTCCTCCATTTTCATAGATTTTTCCATTGTTTGATAACTATCTTGTTCTAGAAACCGGCACATTGTCTGCCTTTAATCGTTATTTCTTGGCTTGCATTTGTATATTTTTGGAAAATGATATCTTTTTTTCTATTCCTTGTAGCAATATACTTAATAGTTTATCCCAAGCATATGGTCAAATGATACTCAAGAGTGGTTTCTTTCACGCGGATCCACATCCTGGGAATATATTGATTTGTAAAGGTTCAGAGGCAAGTCATCTTTTGTTTCTTAATTCACTTATTGTGATCTTTTGATAGGTTTTATCAACAACATATTGTAATCTTGTTTCATCAGGTTGCACTGCTGGACTATGGTCAAGTGAAGGAACTCCCTGACCACCTCAGACTTGGTTACGCAAATTTGGTCATCGCCACTGCTGATAACAATGCCTCATTGGCATTAAAAAGCTTTAGGTGAGGTAACTTTGTTATTATCTTGTGATAAGGAAGCAGTATATGTATATATAATGCCGCGACAACTCTTTGTTAACTTATGCTGGTTTAGAGTCATCTGATCGGTTTAGTGTAGCGTATGAGTTAATCCCTTAGATGTTTCTGTGGTGAAAATTTCAGGGAACTTGGTATAGCTACAGTTGCTAAGTGTAAGAATGAGGAACAAGAGCTTCTTCAATTAGCAAAAACAATGTTTGATACAAAGATGCCTCCTGGTACAACAGTTCTACAACCTTTCTCAGAAGACTCTTCGATCAAGAAGATCTCAGTTGAGGTTAAAATAACACAAACACTTATTCAGCCAAGAAAGAATTTGAATATAAATGTGTTTGTTTCTTGGTTGTGATAGGCATTTCCAGAGGAACTATTCTCTGTTCTTCGCACAGTAATTCTCTTAAGAGGACTTAGTGTAGGAATTGGGATTAACTACTCCTGTGCACAGCAGTGGAAACCTATAGCAGAAGAAGCTTTGCGTGTATCTGGAAGACTATCAACAGGTTAAGACAATAAAAGACTTGTGTAGTGATGTTTTTAGTGTATTTAGCAAATTGGTTTTTTACAATAGAAAATAAAATTTCAGGTAGAACGCAGAAACGTCGATGGAGTTCTCTGAGAAGACTATACCCAGAGGCAGCAGAGAGTTAAAAAGGCAGCAAGTTTTGTCTTATAGATCAAGTTTTAAATCACTAAAGGATTAAGTAAAACTTGATCTAAAGTTAACATCAGAGCTATCAAAAATATTTTGATGTCTAATATATATTTTTAAATTAATAAAACAAAATTTTAAACTATAAAAAATTAAATAAATTGATTTTATAAAAAAGTATATAAAAAATTTAAAAATGTAAATTTAAAATATATTATTATATTAAAAAAAAATTTAAAATTTTTTTTAATCTAATAGATGTCTTAAACTATCGACTAAGTGATCTACTCTCAAAACCGGACATGCATACTCTTTGAATTTCTCCTTTACATTTGGGATGTCTAAACTCTAAAGCTAGATCTTCTAGGCGGTCTTTGACTCTAGTAAACCCTTTGGTCATTTGGTTTGTGGTTATGACTCATAATGTAGTCATGTAGATGTCCCAATGAAGAGCAAGGACGTACGAGAAAAACGAAGGAAAAGCATAGACAGACTAAGGTTTCAGGGATACAAGTTGAGCTACATAGAGAAACCAGAGAAGCTGAAGATTCCATTTGTGGAAATGGAGAGGTCAAGGAGAAGTGTAGACATATACAGAGATAAGTCTCAACCATTGGACAGATCACATAAGAGTGTGGATTGTTTGGACAGAAGTGTAGGTACTGAATAAAAATGTAGTTTTGATGTGAAAGATTGTATTTAAAGTGTTGTGTTTGTATTATAGTTTGTTGTTAAGTTAAAAGATTCATGTGATGTCTTTGTAGTTGACTACTACATTATTTGATCATCTTTGTTCAAAGCTACCTCATCTTCTCCATTTAGAATGCATGGCGTTTCAAGAGAAATATGAAGAACTTCTTGTTGTTTCTACGTATGGAAAGTGGAAGTATATTCCTCTATCAATTATTATGCCAACCCAACTATGGTTAAATCCAGCGTTGTTCTAACTAACCCTGGTTACATAGATTTGGTACACGTGGACGGTTGAGATTGTTTTTTTACTGCTTATCTCTTGCAATTTGCAATTCCTCTGGTTATAATATACTAGGGTTAGGCTTCGATTCTATTTTACGCAAAAAGCTTTCGTATCTGCAAAATAACTCCGATTTGATTTTTTAAATCTGAAAAATTCATCTGATTCTGGAATTATGGAGATGGAGCGCGTTCATGAGTTTCCTCATACTCACATGGATCATCGTCCTAGAAAGAGAGCGCGTCTTGGTTGGGATGTGATGCCTCAGGCACCTAAGGTATAGATATTTTTCATCTCCTTATCCTTGATTTCAATTTTAAGTTTTGTGTTTGATTGCTTTGAATTTTCGATTTCTAAATTTTAGGATTGGTTTATCTTTTCTTGTGTTGATTCTTCTGGATCTGCGTTATAAATAAACAAAAAATAATTATCGATTACTCATTTGATGATATCAATTTTTACGTGGTTAGGTTAGGTGAATTTCATGTGCGAATTTGGTTGGTGTGTTCTTACCAGTTTTAGTCAGATCTAGGTTCAACTTTTTATGGGTTATCTATATTTTTATTTTATAGTGTTGAATTTGGTGAACAACGTTTGATCTAATGCATGATTGATTAGTTCTAAATAATAAATAGTATATTGATTACAAATTGAAATTTTTTAAGGATAATCTCTAATTGTTTGGATTAAGAATTTACCCTTAGGAGTTTTAAAAGATTGTACTATATAACTAAACATGTCGACGTAGAAGGCTGGTGGTAGGTTTTCATCTGTATGTTATGGTACATGAATATGTGTAGGCTCAGGTAGGAATGTTTTGTGGGCAAGAGATTGGAAATAATATATCAAGCTTTGCATCATCTGGAGACAATAGTAGCTCTTCTCTTTTTGTTAAGATTGGAAATGGTTCGCCCCCATGGCGAGAAGATGACAAGGATGGACATTACATGTTTGAAATGGGAGATGACTTAACTCCACGCTGTAATCACACTTTTCCATTACCAAAACCTGTTTTTGATCATCCTAATGTTACCTTATAAATATCTCTAGATTTCTCTTTCAATGGGCTTTTAACAGACTCTAGTGCCGGTTAACTATATCTAGTGCTTGAAGAAATAATTGAATTTTACTAGACCTGTGTGTATTGTTTTGATGTCATTATTCTGATTGCTTTATGCTCTTCTTGTATTGCAGATAAAATATATAGCAAAATGGGTGAAGGTATGAAGTTATGGTTTTTGTATGAGTTACTTGGTTTCACAGGATGCAGTGTTGTATTCATATCTCATTCAAATACTTCCTAAATTTTCCTTGTAGGTACATTTGGTCAGGTTCTAGAATGCTGGGATAGGGAGAGGAAGGAAATGGTGGCAGTAAAAATTGTCCGTGGTGTGAAGAAATACCGTGAGGCTGCTATGATTGAAATTGAGATGCTGCAACAGCTTGGTAAACATGACAAAGGTGGCAATCGGTAAGTACTGTCTGATGACTTTTCATCATTCATCACTAATCTGATGGGGTTAGACATGGTTTCCCAAGTTTTTTTGTTTGGCAAAGGTTAAATTATTTTATTCTTTGCAGTTGTGTACAAATTCGGAACTGGTTTGACTATCGTAATCATATCTGTATCGTAAGTATTTAGTCAACTTTGTGATGTCTATGATTTTCCCTGGTTTGGGAAATATCCGGGGTTAAAGTTTTTTGGATGAATTTAAATGGATGCAACAGGTTTTTGAGAAGCTTGGATCAAGTTTATATGATTTTCTTCGGAAAAACAATTATCGCTCCTTTCCCATTGATCTTGTCCGTGACATTGGCTGGCAACTCTTGGAATGTGTAGCATGTGTGTAGTATTTGCAGTTTTTTCAATCTATGTGATCTTGCATTTTCATCCGAGTTTTTGCTTGTCATTGAAATGGTTACATCATAAGTTTTGAATCTCAGCTCTTTGTGTTTTTAAGACAATTTTTCTTGTTTTCCTGGCTTGGTTTTTGCAGTTATGCATGACTTGCGCATGATTCATACGGATCTTAAACCAGAAAATGTTCTGTTAGTCTCCTCAGACTATGTGAAAATTCCTGAGTACAAGGTATATCTTGAATATATCTGTATGTGATCTTAGTTTGTCCAACGAGTATAGTGCTAAAGGAATTTGGTTGTGTTTTCTGCTGTAGGGCTCCCGCTTACAAAGGGATATGTGCTACAAAAGAGTGCCTAAATCAAGTGCAATAAAAGTGATTGATTTTGGTAGCACAACTTATGAACGACAGGACCAAACCTATATTGTATCAACAAGACATTATAGGGCACCAGAAGTCATTTTAGGTGAGTAGCTCTTGTTGAAAAACAAGTCATTCAAATATTCTGAGAATTATATTACAAACTGATGGAGCAATGTGGCTTGTGTGTAGGTCTTGGCTGGAGCTATCCTTGTGATGTTTGGAGCATTGGATGTATCATTGTGGAACTGTGCACGGTTCGTGTCTGAAGTAGATAATTTTTAATGGAGGATGGGGAATGCTTTTATTGATCTAATTGAAAGATTTGGAATTTGTAGGGAGAAGCATTGTTCCAAACACATGAAAACCTGGAGCATCTAGCAATGATGGAGCGTGTACTTGGACCGTTTCCTCAACAAATGCTGAAGAAAGTAGAGTGAGTTAAATCAAACATATGCTCTGAAGTCTGAAGTAATAATATAGATTGTTGGTTCGGGTTTGTAACTGGAACAAATTATATTTTGGGTGGTGTGTGATATAGGCGGCACTCGGATAAATATGTAAGAAGAGGTCGTTTGGACTGGCCAGATGGGGCAACCTCAAGAGACAGCCTGAAAGCAGTATCAAAGCTTCCTCGGCTTCAGGTTGGTAAAAGGGTTGATATGTTTCTGAGTTAGAATTAGTTATGTGTTCGTTGGTGTTAACTATGGTGATGTGTGTGTTGCAGAATCTAATAATGGAACATGTAGACCACTCAGCAGGGGACTTGATAAATATGGTGCAAGGGCTTCTTAGGTTTGATCCATCAGAGAGACTAACGGCTCGTGAAGCTCTTAGACATCCTTTTTTCACGAGGAGTCACGTTAGAAGATAAACGAACTTAGACATTCGATTTGACGAGTGTAAATAGAGTGATATATGCATGAATGATGTTTGTAGTAAGCCTTTACCAAAGGTCTCAACCCCACAAATTCTAAAATTAAATTACACAAATATTCTTAGGATGACTCTTTCTAAAGTGATACGTTATAAGTTGTCTGTCTTCGTTAACTTGATCGTTCAATTTAAATAAATGGCAATAAAACTAAATAAATATAACTAAATTTGCCTGCGCTACGCAAAAAAACTCCTCGAATGATGAAACAGCACGTAGTTTATTAACGGTAAGGAAATAAAATTTCCACAACGTTTCAGTTAAAGCTGTTTCACCGCAATACACTCATTTATCGGACAATCGTCTCCTATCTGATTCACTTCACTTTACCTCGTTCCCTTGTCCGATCATAACAGAGGAAAGATCTCGCAAAGCTCTACTGTTGTTTAAATCTTTTGTTTTACCGCTTCAGGATGCAAATCACTGAGTTCGTGAATGATCATAATGTGTAATCACCTACCCTTTTATTTATATGATGATTATTTCCTAAAACTTTATAATTATGATTGTAATTATACACTAGTTTCAATTGATTGGATACAAGTTATTTTTGTGAACAGCCATAAGTCCTTACCAAAGCCGCTGGTTGATAGGCCGCTGGTCAATTTCTGACTTGACATATTTGAATTGGGCTTCTTAAAAAAGCCTCAAATTATCTTCCCTTAAAATTTTCATACGATTTTGAATTTTCAGAACATTTCCAAACACAATTAAAAAAATAAAAGAAAAAAAAAACGTTGTGGGAAATCCCGCCGGAAAAAATCTAAAAATTGAAATTGAGAAATTTATCTCTCAGCCAAATCTGTAGAACACACCATCAATGAGCACTCCCATGGAGATTGCCGAGCAAATCCCTATGCTGGAAGATACAATTAATCTTCCCAACGCTTCTATGGAAGTCTCTCACCAAAATCACACTGAATCAACTTGTATCCCTGAACAAACAGAGCCAGTCGCTACACTCAATCCTTCTCCTCCTCCTTCCCTCCCTGAGAACAAATTCCTCGTATCTGGTAACAACGATTATCCTTTCTCTCGATCTTTGATTTAGCTGCTGGAATCGATTCTAGTCTTTACTTAACTGTGTTTCTAGTGGAGGTCTGCTTAAAGCCTTCAAGCACAGCTCGTATAGAGGATGTCAAGAGATCTGTTGAACGGTTTGCAAATTCAAATTACTCGTATGCCTCAACTCTGTTTCTTTTTTTGATAATGGGATAATTTGTGTGTTTGATCTAGGATGCTTGAAAAGAGGAGCATGAGCTATGTACAAGGATTGGTATTAATACCTGCAGATGACTTGTTTCTTGTTGAAAATGTGCAAAGCATATGTATTTGTGATACAGGTATTAATCATATTTGAGAGGATTGTGCATTTTATGCTAAGCATAGTTGTTGAATTTTAAATACCTTTTCCAGAAGTTTGTTGTTACTTATATATTTGCTTATGTATCTAGAGGAATGGGTGAAAAATAATGATGTTCTCTTGTTCTGGCAAGTGAACCCAGTTGTCCACGCCTATCAGGTAAAACATGAATGAGTTGATTAGGCGAGTATGAACTTTGTTTTTTTTAGGTTCCATGGATACATGACTTGTTCTTTATTTTACATTCAGCTCACTGAAGAAGGACCATGTGAGGACTTGAGTGCAGATGGACAATCTGCTAGCTTTAATGAATGGATTCTACCTGCAAAAGAGTTTGATGGCCTATGGGAAAGGTGTGTCCATAAGTTTGGTCTTACTATGGATATAAAGCAGTAATGGCTTTGAAATTTTTTATTTAGTGGTTGGTTTGAATGTTTTTGTTGTGTAGCCTAATATATGAATCAGGACTTAAGCAACGGTTACTACGTTACGCTGCAAGTGCGTTGCTGTTCACGCAGAAGGGTATAAATCCGAATCTCATTTCATGGAACAGGTGAGGGAAGTTGGCATGTTTTTTTGGGCATATGCTATTCTCTAAACTTACCTAGCAATTCTTGTTCATGTTTACTTATATTCTACAGCTTGAGATTGTGATGTAAATTTTCAGACGACTGAGTTGCTTAGGAAGCTGAATTTGTTTGATGCTGTTATATTTTGTTCGTTGGTGTCTAGATTAATTTTTCTTTTGATGTGCATGATTTTAGCCATTTAGCCTTCACGATTTGTTATAATTTTCTACAGGATTATACTTTTGCACGGACCACCAGGGACTGGCAAAACATCTCTTTGCAAAGCATTGGCTCAAAAGCTTTCAATTCGGTGCAACTCCAGGTCCTCATCTGTACAAAATGTTTATTTGCCAGAATCATATATATTGAGTGTATTTTAGTGTATTTTCTTGATTACCTATGTTGATTTTGATTTATGTTTCCTTCATCAGATATCCACATTCCCAACTGATTGAAGTCAATGCTCATTCTCTATTTAGTAAATGGTTCTCTGAAAGTGGCAAGCTGGTATGGTCCAAAATTGTTCTTTCTTTAGCTCTTGTCTTAGTTTTCCCTTTAGCATGCATTTAACACAGTAGATCTATTTAACAAGCTGACTTTCTACTCGTGGATTATTGGACCTCAACCAGATTAATGGAACTCAACGTAATTAAGAAACCAAATACCTCATTTACTTTACTTATCGCTCACGGCCAGTGAATTTTCAGTACTCATTCTACTTTATTCACAGATCACAGCCAGTGCAAGTCATAGTAGGCTGACTCTGGAATCTTATTTCATGCCTAGTAGTGATAGTGATATCACAAACTTCACCAACAGTTGTGAAGTGATAGCCTGATAGGGCCTATCATAGAAGAAGAGCTTTATTACTATGTTATTCTTTCTACGTTTACTAATTCCACAATATAGGTTGCCAAGCTTTTCCAAAAAATCCAAGAGATGGTGGAGGAAGAAGGCAATCTAGTATTTGTTCTAATCGGTGAGTTGTGATTTTTCATAGCGATTCTTAGTAGCAGGCTTATTTTCCCCCTTAGGCCTGAGATTCTTTTGGTTGCAGATGAAGTTGAAAGTCTTGCTGCCGCTCGGAAAGCTGCATTGTCTGGCTCAGAGCCTTCAGATTCTATCCGGGTATTCAACCTATGCTTTCTAAGTTTCATACAGTATTAAGGATGGAATCATTTCTTAATCCTCAAAGACCAAATCTCCCTATGTACTTGTTGCAGGTTGTGAATGCACTACTCACCCAAATGGACAAATTGAAATCAGCCCCGAATGTGATAATCCTTACAACGTCAAACATAACTACTGCTATTGGTAAGCTTGTGGCCTTCTTGATGACTTCGCCTTGCTATTAATCTCTCGGTCTCTTTGAAACTGTGTTTGCCATTAACGTTTTGTGAGATTTCACACACCAATATTATTGTTGCAGATGTTGCTTTTGTGGATCGAGCAGACATAAAAGCTTATGTTGGCCCTCCAACTCTACATGTTCGTTATGAAATATTAAGGTCTTGTGTTGAGGAATTAATAAGTAAAGGGATCATATCAAGTTTCCAGGTACTATATAAGACCAGCCCATGTAGGTTTCAATAAAGGAGGAGAAAGAAATATATCTTATAAGCTCCATAAAACCATTGTTATAGGGATATGATGGACACTCTATTCCAAACTTTTCAAGTTTGAAAGAAAAGGTAAAT
Source organism: Leavenworthia alabamica (assembly GCA_000411055.1). Taxonomy (NCBI): domain Eukaryota; kingdom Viridiplantae; phylum Streptophyta; class Magnoliopsida; order Brassicales; family Brassicaceae; genus Leavenworthia; species Leavenworthia alabamica. Next base: position 167,192 of record KE157276.1, read on the forward strand.
GAAAATGAGGTTCATGATACAAATACAGTTCCATGGTTCTGTAAACAGTTGATAGAAGCTGCAAAAGGGTGTGAGGTCAGTGTTTGTGAATTATTTTCTACTGATTGTTAAGCAATGAGTCAGTGACTGAGAAAATGCAAGTATGAATTTGGATTAACTTCTTAATGTGAATGCAGGGTTTAAGTGGGAGATCGTTAAGGAAACTTCCGTTTCTAGCACACGCAGCACTTGCAGATCCACATAGCCATGATCCAAGTAATTTCTTACGTACCATGATAGAGACAGCTAAAAGAGAGAAGTCTGAGCTTCCTGAGTGATCAGTTTTGTAAGTTTATCAACAAATAACCAAGGATATGGTAATTTCAGAAAAAATCTTATGCTAATTATTTGATTCATGCAAAAAAAAAATCAACCTTATTGACATGACTCACTAATGAACACCAACCTTCTTCTCTTAAAATTGAGGTTTTAGGTCTTAACCATATATATATAGCAATTAGCATCTTTTTCACATATACTAGTTTGACATTTTAATCTGAAATAAAACAGCATCTTATAATAATAATACTTATTTCAGATAGTAGTAAGTAGCATCAAACCAACACGAAGCAAAGGAGAACAAACACCAAGTAAGTGGGTAGCTAGTGACTCCCACACACGAAACCAAACTAGAGAATCAGGTTTTATTTATATATAACATCATGTTATCCTGATTCATTATAGATAAGAGTTTTGGTAGAATCATTAAGCCTCCTTCTCACCTGTAAGGAGATCCATCACCACACCTTTAATGCTTCCATTGTTCTTCTTTAGCAGCCTCTTGTTGGTCACATCATCACAGAAGCCCTACACTTATCCACAACATTTTCAACATCTCATTTCTATTTATCAAAACTTACAAAAATTACAAACACTTACCATTTCCTGTAGCTCCTCTAGGATAGGATCCCACTCCCTAACTCCACATAACGCATCAACCGATTGCTCCAAGTTGTATTCATTGTCCCTTAAGATCTCCTTGTTCAAATCTATCTCCTTGAAACCCATTTCCTCGAGCTCCTTTAGCATCGCTATCTCCACTTCATTCTTTTCTATATCTTCTTGAAGAGGCACTGGGGTGTCTTTTGCAGATGAAGATCCACCTGACAAGACCTCGACAGTAGTAGGCATATTTGGGAACTCGACCATGTTATATGATGAAGAGGATGATGATGGAGTACTTGTGAGAGGAATAGCAGGATGAGCTTCAGCAACCAGCAAGTTCTCTTTTTCCGGGATCTGTGATTCATCAACTTCACGTTCTAGATCAGTACCTTTTGTTGCCACAGGAGTACCGTTGGAGCTGCCAGGTTGAGATGACTCATTGATACCTGCAAATGCTCTTGAAAATATTTCATCAGGGGAGAGATTCAAGTTCAGTCCATGCAATTCATTCACAACAGGACCCTTCAAAGATGCATCAACCTGACCACAGAACAGAGAAAAAAAAAAAAGTTATAAAAGACATTTCATAGGGAGAGACGAAGATCTCAAGGAAAGAAACAGCAAATGTTTACATGTATCAACACCCAAACCCGTTGCCCAAACTTAGCACCATTAGAGGAAGCCATCTTCCAATAAGAAATGTATCGACCAGGCAACTCTGGTGCAACGAAATCAACTTTGACGTCAAGCTCACTATTAATAGGCACACCCTCCTTTGGAATCTGCAATGTGTAAAAACAATAAACAGCTAACTCAAGCCATCGAGTGTAATTCAAACAACATCTGTAAGTTGAACTTAAGGATAAGAAATAAGTGAAGAGGTGAAAACTAAGGATATAGTTTCTAACCTGTAAATCAACTGACAATGAGTTGCTGAATCTGTCCCCACCGATCCAGACTATCTGTGTGCCTTGCGGCCACACCAAGGAACCATTGTTTCTCATTTTCCAAATCTTAGTGAATGGAGCGCATGGAGCAACACTTGTTCCATCAAGTACATTCACATCAAGGACAAAGCGACTGTCTAGCTTAGGCCGAGTACACCTGAAAGGTGAACCTCCATGGTGTGGCCGGGGCACAGGGTGGCTTAGCCAATGATTTGACATCTATATGGAAAAAGGAAAGGTAAGACTTCCATGTAGCTATCAGAAAGAGATAGCATAGGAAAAAGAAAAAGAAAGGAATCATAAACATAGCAGAAGGGCAATACTTGGCTAAGTGGCCCTCTAAAAGGATGTCGATGATGAACTGATATGGGCTTATCCATTCTTGTGTAATCCTCCTCATTACCCATCACCGAAAAGCAGATGGTGCAAAGATCGTAGTCTTCTTTGCTGCAAAAAGTTCACCAGCGAAACAAATAAGTAAAGTTCTAACATGTCTATAGTTTCTACAGTTGCAAGTTAAAGTTTCCTTACACTTTAGACTTAAATCGAGGCCCAGAGATTGGAAGAACTCCACACCCATCACAACGGATTCCCTTATGGAATACACCCAATGAGGTCCAGTAATCACCATTGTTGTTCTTTTTGGAATGACATGCACGACGACCATGCGTGTTGAGGTTAATTGGATTTGGAATGGAGTCATTCAAAGTACTGCCACCAAAGGGACACTCGTTGAAACTAGCACCCATTCCAAATGAACTCTTTGAATCAGGTTTTTTTCCAGCCTGGTTACTCTCAGAGATATCCTTCTTTTCAGCAGCTGAAGGAACCTTCCTGCTCACAGAAGAGCCTGAAGAACCAGGCTTAGTAACAAATGCGCAAGGATTGCTTCCCTGAGGAATAGAGACCTGGCCTAGCTTGGAGACGCAATCAAGCATCTCACCAACTACAGGACTAGAACTTGCGGCTTTCGATGCCAGATCTGTAAAAACCTTTGAGAAGGTATCACGCATCGGGTTAGGTACAGCCAACAGAACATCATTTAAACCAATTTGGAATTTGGAAACCGGATTTTGGCTACTAGGCATAGCCGAAGTTTTTGAACTTCCACTACTCTCTGGAGCAATGGATTTTGTAGGCATGCCGGAGTTCAACTGCACATTAATCTTTAAGAACTTAAGTCGCTGATTCGTAACATCAGAGAGGTCACTGTCATCAACGAGGGCCACAACATCTCCATCTTCATCAGAGTAAGTCAGGGAAAATTTAGCATCTCCAGAGAGGCTAAAGAGAGCAGCAATCTTCTCCTTAAGACCAGCCATGTCAAGATCAAGCTGTCCATTAGCATTAACAGGCACCCTGAAGCGCCTAAGCACATCTCCATAACTCACCTGCATGATCAAAAAACAAAGTCAAACATCCAGATCAAGCACCTTGATTCTGATTTAGGTACCAAATTCACGATTCCAGAAACGATCATTTCTATTTATAATCTTTCATAGGGATTATCTAAATAATCTATTAAGAAAAATTCAAATTACGTTTTAATTTCCCAATAGAGAGATATAGACTCGATGATACATAGAGAAAATCAAAACGAAAGTGATCAAAAACACAATCAACAATAAATTTCGTAAACCTAGAACGAAAACTAACAACGACACGAAAATCGATGAATCACAAAACTGAGAGAATAAGAAAGGTTCAAACCTTGACAACGAGTGCAGAATCAGTAGAATCCATAGCTCACGGACTCAGATCACCTGAAGAGAATAAAAAAAGGAAGCGAAGAAACCCTAATTCCCAAAATACAAGATGAGTTTGTATGAAGAGAGAAGCAAAGCGTAACCGTTATCCGCTTATATCGTCAATAAGATAAAAATGTAGTAGACGGTGGCGTTTATTTATATCATCGCATCACCGACTTATGAATTTATTATTTTTGTAGGCTTATCTTTATTTAATTTTTGACTTAGCCAATAAGATATTGACTTTTATGTTATAGATTGGCTTATCCACCAAGATTTACAAAACCCACAACGCCAAGTTTTTCTAGATTATTGAATAATTACATTTCCTATATCTCTCATTTTATTATTTTATCCGACAGGAATTTATCAAATATAATATTTTCTAAACAAAAAAAATTAACTAAAACATGACCAAATCTATTACTTGTTCAAATAACATTTCATATTTTTAGGACAATTATCTTAGGTATCACTAAATTTACTTTATATTCTATAAATACCACTAAAATTAATTTAGAATAAAATTATTATTTAATAATTTAATAAAATTAAAAATTAGACTTTATTTTAGAAAAATTATATAAATCTTAAACAATAAATACAAAACCCAAACAGTATATACTAAACTCTAAACTTAAATACTGTGAAGGAATTGATATAGAATATCTACAATTAATATAGAATATCCGTTGCTACTCCTGAAAAGCATTGTAGAACTAGATTGCCTATACAAGTTCTCCAACACGAACTAAACTTCTAATTGACATATGCTTGATGAATTCGAAGCAATAAATTCTAAAAATCAAAAATGAAACTAATCTATTTCAACTAATTGATAAGTAATAAAAAAAAACTGACACCTTCTAATTTTGACACGTTATCTTTTGTATACGTGTCATTTTTATAAATTTTCTATTTTATTTTTTTTTAAATAATTTTATTTCAAAAATTAAACAACTATTTTAAAAATTTATTTTATTTTTAATAGTTTATTAAAAATTCATTCCACGGTTCCTTTTATTACTCCTCAACCCCACTATCTCCTCGACCCCACTATCTCCTCATTTTTCTCTTTTTATCCGACTATCCTTATTTTTTTTAATAAACACCAATTTCATAATTATTTTTCTTTCTCTCTTTCCTTTTAAATAAATTATACAAACCAATTTTCTTTCTTCTTCACCATGCAATTTCTGAAAAATATCTAGAAAGCTATTCAGCAATATAACATCATTTTTCAAAAACCTTATAGGAAGCAAAAAACCTAAATTGACCATCAATAAAAATCATCTTCTCTAAATTTTGATTTTTTATTTATGTCGCACACACAGAGCAACATAAATAAAATATTATAAGTTCTAAGATAAAGATAAAAAGTAAAAAATTGAAGTCATAAGATAAAGATGAAGATGAAAGGTAAATTTTATTTTATATTTTTTTCTTGATTGATTTTTATAATTTTATTTATTTTCTGTATTAACAAAATTTTGAATGATTTTTTAATCAAAAATATTTTTGAATGAAATGATAACGTTCTTATAAGAACAAAAATACATAAATAAAAAATATTATTATTAATATATGTTTATCTATGTTTTATCAAAAATGTTAAAATCAAATCTGTAATTAAATATATCTATTAATTTTTAAAAAATATAATATATCAAAAAAGTTTTTAAAAATATCATTA
>KE157276.1:173853-194281 GCA_000411055.1 Leavenworthia alabamica
GACTTATATTTTGGATACCGGGGTTGGTATCAGTTACAGTATGTATATGTATTTTCCGCTGTATGTACTTATACGTTTATGTATAGTGTATTTTATTATTTATGAAAAAGTTTTTAAAATATTCGGTTTTACTGGTTTATGACGTAACCTCGTGGAGGGGTTGTGTCAATAGGCTTACAAAATAACAAGACTTAGACGTAATTCTAGGAGATTATAATTTTCTAAACAAATTCCTAAAGACTCGGAACTGAAACACTAAGACTTTGTCAAAACACTAAGATTCTTCTGGAAAATAAAACAAGGAGGGAAGAGGATAAAGAAAAAACACTGAACAAATGTATCCTTTGAATTGAGTCCTCGTAGAAAACCCTATAAATAGTGTGAATCCAACAAGGGGAGGTAGATCAGATGATGACTGAAACGAGCAAGGAAGAAGAAGGATAATAAAACAAAGGATCTGTTGAGCTAAAAAAACGATGACAAATGAAGCTTACGTTTTAACGAACTTGTTGAATTGGAAGACGATAAAACGACACCGTTTACTCAGCTTTTCTCATTTTTTTCCTGAAATTTGTAAATGAGTATCGGACTTTGAAGAAATAACCGGATCCGAAGACCCGAGGTCACTCTATCCGAAATTATCCGAACTTTATAAAGATCCAATTGGAGAATAATTTTGGACTCGACGTCGTTTTATCAGTCGATTTCGAAGGTTATGCTGTACTGTATACTTAAATTAAATAAATTACAAAATTAAACTCAAAAGGGTTAAGTTCCACAAACCACAATATTATCACATTTGGTTTTGTAATTTGTAAGAGCTTAAACCATCCCCATAATGGAAGAAACTTGTTTATATATTATAGAAACTATATACTTTCCATTAAAAGGAAATGTTATTGGTCTCTTTTTAATTTACAAAACCATATATATATACCAATTATGGTAAAACAAAAAAAAATATAAAACCTACACTCCTTTTTATTAATTAAGCATTTTCTAAAGGAAAATTCTCTTAAATAACACTAAATTTAGTTTATGTTCCATAAATACCACCAAAATTAAAAAATTTATCATTTAATAATTTAATTAAATTAGAAATTATATTTTATTTTGTAAAAATTATATAAATACTAAATCCAAACACTATATACTAAACTCTAACCTTAAAATACTAAATTCTAATTTATAAATCAAAATTCTAAACTCTAAATAATAAATACTAAACTCAAATACTAAATTCTAACCATAAATATTAAACTCTAATCCCTAAATAATAAATAGTAAACTCATTTTAAACATTAAATTCTAATATTAAATAAAAAATATATTTTTTTTTACAAAAAATATAATTTTTAATAAAATTAAACTTTAATTAAAAATGGTATTTATGTCCAATTAAAAAATTTAATGTATTTTTGTCCAATAAAATATATTTGATGGTGTTAAAGGGGAATTAATGTTTTGGAAAATAGATTAACATTTTTTTGGTAGAAAAAAATTAATAAAAAGTTGATGAAAAATCCTTGGTATAAATTTCTATAAGAGATGCAAAACTATTTTTCATATAAAAACAAGAGATGCAAAACTCTTGATTACATTATTTTTAAAAAAATAAATAACTAAATTATCATAACAAACTTTTATATATGTATACATATTAATTAATCTATTTATTTCCATTTGTATTATAAACCAAAAAAAAAAAAACGAAACCCTCTTGGCCTTAACATCCATTAAACACGACGGTGAATGTTCTCATCATCATCATCAACAGCATCAGCAGCTCCAGCTGCAAGATCAATAAGTTTCTCCATCTCCATAGTCATTTCCTTAAGTGTAGTTGAAGTCTTGTCTGTGTTTTTAGCAATCAGTTCATTAACACGTCTCATGTGGTCGTGTGTTAACCTAACGTCGTAGTTAGCTGTGTCTGGAGATGCCTTGAGCTTTACGTTTGCGCTTTTGAGAGCAGCAGCTACGTCTAAGAAGGCCTTGTGGCAACCGGTGAATGTAGTCTTGAGCGTTGGATCTTTCTTAGCACTCTCGTCTACGAAAAGAGCTGTCTTCTCTGCATGGGATATGGCAAGCCCCATCACTGCTTCCGCCATTGGAAACTGTTTTAGAGATCATTTTATTAGCATAGTTTTATTAATGACCAAAAAATATAAATGATAAACATTTGTTTACAAGTATAGGTAGATGCTACTCTCTCTTCTTAAAATATTATTAATGTTTTAATATTTTTTTTATTGTTTACTAAATATGTATTTTATTTATATAATTTTAATTTAAAACTAGATAATAAGTATTTCTTTGTAAAAAATAAAAAATTGACTGATAAAAAAAGAAAAATTGAAAAAATAAGAATGAAAAATTAGAAAAATAAACAAAAATAAAAATCTTAATATATGTAAAAAAATTAAAATCAAAATAATAGGGACATAGGAAATAATATATTTTATCTTTTAAATTTTAATAAAAAAAAATTATATTACATAAAATTTATTCATCATAAAAATATCGTATATGAAAAACGTCTCTCAAAAAAATTTATGTCATAAAACATAGTCATAAATCAAAGTTTTTTTGTGATCCATTCAAATATATAATGCTAATGATGTATTAAAAGACTAAAAATATATATTTTATTAATAAAATAATTTTGTGTTCATCTTGTTGATTTGAAAACAAAACACAAACACACACAAGAAAACAAACAATGGAGATCTATATATATACCAAGGCAATGGGAGCAGCGGTAGGAGGATAAGTGGTCAGAGTCTTTTCACAGTGAACTTGGTCATGGGAGCGATCACAGATGGCATCAATGTATTTCATGTGAGGGTTGGCTGAAACAGGAGCTAATAATACTTGCAACGTAATTGCCGTGGCGACAAAGGTGGATATAACTGAAGACGTTAACGTTGTCATTTCTTATCGTCGGAAGTTTTGTTTTCTCAATGTTAAGATTTAGTGTAATGTTGTTTAGCTTTAGTTTGAGGTGTATATATATGTACGTGATCCTTAGGATTTTATTATGGTTGGATAATTTTAGAGACTTACTATATTATCATTAAGTTAGCTAAATTTGGTGGTCAAAGACAAGGTCAAATGTTTTTTTTTTTTTGTCTTTGTTTAGAAACATATGTTAATGTCGTCACAAAATTGTTGACGGAAATAGAAAAGGTCAATCCAAAAGATTAGCCGGAAATGAAGATGTCTAAAAATATAAATTTGGTTAAAAATAGATGTTTTTTATTTGAGTCTTAGATTTAGTGGATATTATTAATTATTAATTACTAATAAAATTGTAGAAATACAGTATAAAAATATATTAAGAAAATACACATTTAAGGAAACAAACCACACTACTGGTCTTGGTTATTGCATCTACTCGAGATTACATGAACTGATTCACAAATGTCCGAAATCAAATCACATCTATTGACTTCTGACATAAAAGAGAACACCACAAGTGTTTGAAACAAAGTAAGATTAACTCATTCCCTAGCTTTCTTACCTTGTTTCTGTCCTTATATAGACTATTCATCAGATCTAATCACACACACACTGTCATCAGAAGCAAGAACATCAAACTATTCATTAAGATTGCATGTTGAGTATACAATTGAAACGAGGAGGACATATGTCACATATCACAGAAACGGGAGTGAAGCAATAAAAGACATTTGTACAGAGATAAATTAAATGATATTGAACAATGCCAAGACAAGGCTGTTGTAACTTATGATCACCATGACAAATGTGTATTCAGACAAGCTTTGATATAGCCTGGCATGACACCCAGAAGGCTTTGGTTGCAATACTCAGGATCACTGGGTTTTGATATATCCTGTTACCACAAAGATTAGTGAGACAATGAGAAACATTCAGACACACAAAAACTAATGATTAGGTGTGTTTTTGCTTCATATACCCTATTGCAGTTGCGCTCCATGATGCTACGTTGTAAATAACTTTACTTCCTTCCCAGGCTTTACGTAGCTTCCCCTTTCTTTTCTTAACTGAAAACATCGTGCTAAGTGCTACATCGCCAATTCATATTCAAACTCTTAGTATTGAATAACAAGTCTTTTATAAGAAGAACACATAAAGAGTCATCATCAGGGGTTTGAATCGATAAGTAGGTTTGGCAAGTATCTGTTGTTTTGGGGTTCTCTAGTCTAGGCTACTAACTTTCTTCGGTTCAGGGACAGTAATAAAGAGGAAATAGTTTCTAAATGTAACAAAGATTTTACCTTTCTGAAGCTGATCAGGTGATATATCCTACACAAAGATAACAACACTTACAATAAGCTCTACAGAGACATAACATAGCAAAGACAAGATGAGTGTTTATAATAATACCTTAGTTTGCTTAAGTGATGATAAATAAGTAGCCATGAAACAAGCAATACCATCTGCTATATCTTCTTCTCTAACAACAACATAATCATCTTCCCTTTGACCTAAACTTTCCTCACTCCATATATCATCTTCACTAACTAAATCCCAAGAGCTACAATCTTCTGCAAATTCAACAAACCTCTAAAATCAATAACACATATATCTATCAAATCTTATTGGGGTTTAAAGAACTTGAAACTTGCTTACCAACAAGATCTTGAGGAACTGAAACTTGAGCTAATTCAATCTTTTCACGAAATTCATTACATTCAACTCTAGATTTCATAAGATCGTAGAACTACACAACAATATCCATGAATCAATCAATAAACAGAACCTATTGTATAAGTTAAAGCTAGATGAAGTAAGATAAATAAAAATTACTTTATCAGCTTCAGGATCTCTCTCCGATTCCTCCTCCGGTGATTCACCACCGTTATCTGATTCATTAATATCCGTAAATTCTAGCAGCTCAAGAGCTTTTTGACAATCTTCAAGCAAATTCTGTAACGTTTTCCGTTTAACACGAATACTATCCAAATCGACGCGTTTTTCTTTGTTCTCGATATCAGGATTCGAGCTAGATACCTCAATTTCCATAGGATGAAAACGTTTAACGAAATCGGAGAATGATCTGCCGAGATTTCTCAAGGAGACGACGATTCGATTTTAACCTATTTTTTCGTTTGTTTTATTTCAACCGGAAAAAAAGGGAAAAAACTCAAAAAAGAGTCGTAAGTTGTAAGACAACAAGCGAATAAACTCTTATTATGTAGAAAATGCTTTGAAAAAAAAAGAATATTAATATACATAATTAGTATTTTAAATAGCATTGATTAATTTAAAACCAGGAGCAAAACTATATGTAAACCACCATTATTAAAATAAAACACGTCGAATTATATTAAATTATTTAATTTACAATATTGGCGTAAACTTGTCGACGCTCTCAAAATTGTTGTTGCGTACACCATCAAATCTTTGCTTATAGAGAGAAACAAAAAGCACAACGTGTATGTTATTGTTATTCTGCTTACAGCAAGGCTTTTACGTGCTTTGTGGTTAAAAAGAACCGTAAGGTTTTTGATGCATACTGTAACATCCAATTTATAGTTTTTTTTTTTAGGTTAATTATTTTTAAAAAATTCTAAAATTCTATTTATTTTAGGATCCAAAACAATTTTGTATGGGGGGCAAAACATAAAGAGTATATTCAATTTTGAGAAATAATGTTTTTAAAGGGGCAAAAAATAAATTTTAACAGGGGCAACTTAATTAAATAGTTAATATTTTAAAAGAAATTAAATATTTTATGCGGGGCAGCTGCCCCTTACTTAACCTTACTGGATCCGCCACTGCTGATAACTTACTAAAAGATGATTGTTGTTACTATGTAAATAAAGCTAATACATATGAAAAAAATTATATAGTGATTTGTAGAAAATTATCAAATAATGTATTGACCGTCGAACGAGAATGGAATCCGATGGATCTAGAGATAATGTGCATGTCCGTAGGTGTAGAAAAAGCGTGAAGTCATCTAGAGACCTAGAAAAAGCGTGGGGTGATGGTTGGAACGTTGTATAGTCATCACATACACCTCATTTTACGTTATTAATAATACATATTTTTTTAAATACGAGAACATTTGTTACTTACGATGATTACATGATATAATTATTACTCGACATAGTTACAAATCCTTTTTTGCAATATTCAGATATTTGACGGATGATTGTGGAAGTACAAAACTAAAATTTATTCTAATTAAAATAAACATGTATTGCATACAAATCCTCTTAAATCTTCGTTTGGGTCTTTGCATGCGTTTAACAAATTATGCCAACGCATATAGATTATAGATTAGATGATAGAAGAAATTGTTTCGAACTGTTCAAAATAGTAAACTGAGAATAAAAGATAGGTATATACATTTTGCATAATCCAATCCAAATTTATGTCGTTTGATTCTTTCTACTTTCTAGCTTGTAACTACTCGGATGCGTGATCCCTCATCTTTACAAACTTATTATTTTTATCTAATATTATATTTAGACCTACCCATATACTGTTTTCTTGCACTTGAATATTGACACTGAAATGTTGTATTGTGCATCAACTCATGTTTTTATGTCGGAACTCTTTACTTTTAAGTTTTTTCTTGCTTTGGTTTTAACAACTTTGCAACTGTATTTTGCTTTCACATTCTAGCTTTTTTCAGTAGGTTATGTTTATCGTCATCAGGCCCGGCCCAAAGCATAGCTTAGTTTAGGGGGTACTTTTTATACTCATTATAGGTAGTCCTGGACATTCGGTTCGTTCGGTTTACCGAAAACCAAACCAAAGTAGATCGGTTTTGGATTGTTCGGTTTTAGAAGAGTAAACCGATTAAATTTTTTTTATTTTTAGTTCGGTTTTCAGTTTGAATTCATATTCGGTTAACCGAATAATGGTAAAAACTTATGTTTCGGTTCGCTTTATTCGATTTTATTACACCTAATAAATCGAACCGAAATGTGAATTTTCAGATTTATTCGGTTTATTTGAGTTAATCGGATTGAATTCGAAAATATTTTTCACCTAAAACCGAACCGAACAAACCGAAAAGCAAATCGAACAAACTGATTTTTTTCGGTTTTACTTCGGAACTAATTTTTGAAAATCGAACAAATCGAAAAAACTGAACCGTTTACACCGAATAAACCGAATGATGAGGGTCTAATTATAGGAGTGTGTACTATATAATAAAGTTAGGTATATATTTTTTAAAAAAAAATTGGATATTTTTATTTTTGCATTTCAGAAAAAATGGTTGGAGCAGAGGTGAGAGAAGAGTTTTCCCTCCAAGAAATGAGGGATGATGACGTGGACAAAATAAAAACAGAGGGTTCAATCAATCTTACCGCCCAAAATTATCGCTTCACCTCTTCTCTTAAACACCGTTTATCAATTCTCACCCTAAAATACCAAATCTGTCAAAATTTTAATTTTAATAATCGTTAAAATCAAAATTAAGGTTTGTTTTTATGCATCTTCTCTGATCTAAGATCAGTTAAATCCGATTACGTTTTGCATGTCAGTGGCGTGAAGCAAAAGCTATGGCTAACAAAAACGCAGAATCTCCACAGCTGGAACAGCCAATTGTTCATGAACAAGAGCAGGATAAACATCATGTGCGTCTCTCTCTCTGTATCCTAGTTTTGAAAATTTATTTGTTCTTCTTCTTCGTCTGATGTTGCTTAATTTTTTTCTCAGTCAGAAAAATAATATTTGTTTTTTCTGGCGATCGCAGGGTGATACCTGTAGCATTCCTCCTGCAATATCTGGAAAAGCAGATCTGAGCTCCCGTAGTGACAATGCCGTAATTACTTCTTAATTTATTCATTCTTATGCGCTGATTTTAATTTTATATAGAGAGATTAATTTGTCATTTGATCCAAGTATGTTGAATGATTTGTTTAGCCGATCGTGATTCTTTGACTAACCTGTGTTTTCTGTTTCTCGATCTATCATGGTTTTGAGCATTCATATTAATCCATTTACGAATTTGTTCGTTTCCTTAGGAGGACCAAATCAAGTTTATATGATAATTATATCGAATTGGATTATTGCATAATTGAGTTTAGGGATTGAGAAACGAAATTATTCATGTGTTAGGATTTACAGAAGATATTTTTAAAGAAAGCTAAAATGATGTCATCATCTCCTTTGAGTGTAAATACAAAGAAATAGTGATTTTGTTTTATGCGGTTGTTTTCATGTTTGATATCTCTGATTCTTATGAAATTTGTTTATGTTCCACTCTAATGACTTTGTAGGTTTTCAAGAGTGGACCGTTATCTATATCATCGAAAGGTAGGTTTTATTTCTTATGATGATGATATATTTAGTACATTATTGCCTTATTTGATGTTGCAATACCATGATGATTGATGAAAGTTGTTCTATAGAAATTGCTTCTTAGGATAAGATTTTTTCTTTTATCTGACTGGAGATAACTGTTAGTCTGTTAGTGGCAGTTTAGGCTGCATTATGAGGATTGAACCCGGATAATGACACTGCCATGGTTACATGTCTTAATCAGCGCGGCTACTTCTTATAATTTGTTTCTCACCACTTTCTATTTCATTTTACTACAGGAATTGGTTGGACATCATGGAAGAAAAGATGGTTTGTCTTGACGCGTTCTTCACTGGTTTTCTTTAGAAGTGACCCGGTAAGCATTCATATTCTGATGAACGGTGCTCTGAAACGTTACTTTTTGTGTGTGTTTTTAGGACAACAATGATCTTCTATAATTATTATTACTAAATCGCAAAGAACTTCTATTTGATTCTCTGTGATTATGAGATTTCCATCAAACAATTTCTTTTAGCTTTTTAGAAAAACTTGATTCACATGGGCACTAGAATAGGGGTCCAAGGTATAAAAGCAATAAATTTTACTGAATAACTAACTATGGAGAATGTATATAATGTCAGCTGCTTCTCTCAGCTTCTGACATTTCTAGCCATTGGATTTCTAGCTTTTATTATTTATCTCCCTGAGAAAGTACCTATTTAATCCTTATTTCTTTGAAGAGATTGGTGAATATCCTATATCATGTTTAGGTTTTTCAAGGCATGAGCCTGTTATTACAAGGATGGGGATCTAATATTTTCTGATTTATCTTTCAGAGTGCAGTCCAACAGAAAGGCAGTGAGGCCAATTCGACCCTTGGGGGAATTGAGCTCAACAATTCAGGCAGGTAGGCTTATTGTTAGAATCATTAAAAATCTTTTCTTTACATAATCAAAATAATTATTATCTGGTTCAGTTTTACTATTAACTTCGACTATTTTCTAGTGTGGTTGTTAAGGTAGATAAAAAGCTGTTGACTGTTCTCTTCCCCGACGGTCGTGATGGACGAGCCTTTACACTCAAGGTTTTTCTCAAAAAAATTGTTTGGTCTCCTTAATCTTGTTTTTATCAGTTGCTTCCATCTCATCTTGCAGTTTACTTTACGCTCTGAAAAATCATATCGATCTTTCTTGTTCATTTCATTATCGATCCTTTTTTCTCTGGCTATCAGGAAATGTAGACCGATTCTATCTACTTAGACTCCACTGATTAATAGTCTGTTCTAATGTAATCTTATCTTTGACATATCAAATTATAGGTTCAAGTATAAGTTCAGATTTGACTTTGAAGATTATTTTGGCCTAATTATAAATCACTAAGGACAGAGAATCAATGATGGATAAACTTTGAACTTATGATTTGATTTTTTTTTGCAGGCTGACACTACGGAGGATCTATATGAGTGGAAAGCTGCTCTAGAAAAGGCTTTGACACAAGCACCTATTGCTTCCCATGTTTCATCTCAAAATGGTATTTTGAGTAATGATCAAGCAGAAACCACTGTTGGTGTTGATGAAAAGAGTATGTTTGTCACCTTTTCAATGGCTTCGTTTTAAAATTTATAACAAGATATGTTTTGAGTATTGGGAGAGAAAATTATCATGTTAACTGGAGTGTAAGGCTGACCCGTTAGTGTTGAAAGGCTCACAAGAATATGACATTATTTAGATAATTGGCCACATCCAAAGATCAGTTTATCTTTCATTTCATTAGTCGCTGAATCAATGATGCATTTTTCGATATTCTTACAGAAGATGAGACACCAGCAAAATCAACGGTCCTTGGAATACCAGTATTACTTGCTCTAGAAGATGTTGATGGAGCTCCATCTTTCTTGGAAAAGGCTCTTAGATTTGTTGAAGATCATGGTATTATTTTCAGGCTTTCAGCTTGATTTGCTGCTATCTTTTACTCACCCTAAGCTATATATATATATATATATCTTGCAGGAGTCAGGGTAGAAGGAATCTTGAGACAAGCTGCTGATGTTGATGATGTTGAACACCGGATTCATGAATATGAACAAGGTTTGAGTTTATATATATATATATGTGTATATATGCGTATATGATTACGTGTATTTACTCATCTTTTCTTGATTTTTTGCTTTGTAAAGATTATTTATACTAGTCACTTGGTTCAGGAAAAAATGAGTTCACTCCCGAGGAGGATGCTCATATTATTGCTGATTGTCTTAAGGTACCTGCTACTATTCATTACAATGCTGAGTTATCCTGTCACTCTGAAGTCTTAAACTTCTCTAACTGTATCCATAAATGCACAGTATTTTCTCAGAGAGTTGCCTTCCTCTCCGGTTCCTGCATCTTGTTGCAACGCACTTCTGGAAGCTTGCCGTAAGTTTATCATTCTCTTTCTGTTTTTTCCTAACTTGTGCCTGTATTGACATCTGAACATGTTCATATATGTTATAAAAATGGATTTGTGTCCGCCTCTTCTCCTTGCAACAAATATTTTCCCAGTTTTCTGACATTTAACTATCAGGTTCTGACCGTGGCAATAGAGTCAATGCTATGCGGGCAGCAACCTGTGAATCATTCCCTGAACCAAATCGTCGCCTATTGCAAAGGTAGTCTCTTTTCTCTTTTCACGTTTTATCTTACGAAAGGTTAGAACTTACTCATGGAGAGTATAACAAGTTCAGCTTCCTTAAATTTTTTGTGTTTTGTGTTTTTGATATACACATTGTTTTGCTACTTGATTTATGTTGAACATAATAACTCCTCTACGGCCTTCCACCTCTCCAATTTATTTAACATGTATAGGGAGGCAAGTATTTTGTTATTAATACAGTTCGTTTTGTCCTCTTGCAAGAGTCCTCATGATGATGCAGGTTGTAGCCTCTAACAAAAATGTGAACCGGATGAACACAAACGCTGTTGCAGCTTGTATGGCACCTTTACTTCTTCGGCCTCTTCTGGCTGGTGACTGTGAAATTGAAAATGATTTTGATGTCGGCGGTGATGGTTCTATGCAACTTATGCAAGCAGCTGCTGCAGCAAATCATGCCCAGGCTATAGTGATAACATTATTAGAAGAATATGAAAGTATATTTGGAGTAAGATTTTACTTCTCTCTATGATTAAGCCTTTTTAGTGACATGATTATAGTTGATGAAGTGGTTACAAAAATCTGCATAGTGTTAATCTCTTGATTGCTGTAGTTTAGTGAAAACCTTAAAGGTAGTGTGGAAAGACAACTTCGGTTCTTATCGGAGTATATACCTGTGTGTTTATTTCCAGACACTGGCATTTAGCTACATAAATTATCTGTCTGCAGGAAGGTTCCTTGTCACCAGGCTTGTACTCTGACTCAGAAGTGAGTGGTAGTGGAACAGAGGAGGGATCTGATGACGAAGAGTATGATGATGAAGATGATGGTTCACAGGGATATGATGAGTACACAGATGAGGAAGAGGACCTTGAAAATGAATCTAATGGTTCATACAGCGAGGGTGCCGCCTCAGATGACACTCATGCAGATGGCATTGTTCATGTTGACCAAAAGGTATGGTCCTATTTTAACCTTCAATTAATCCATTTCTCGGAAAAGAATCCTATGATTACTTATATTGAAATTGAAAGTTCATATTTGGATGCTATAACATCATTCAAAACATGCATATATGATACAAGTTCCTTGATACTCTTTCCTTCTTTACTTTGCGATTGTGTTTGCATGAATACAGCTATTGTTTTTGCTCATCTATTTATTTTCTGCAGAGAAATGACAATGTAAGCACTGAATCAAAATCCCCAAAAGGAACTGGAGAGCATAAAGTTACTAAGAGGCTTTTATCCGGCTCTAGACAGTCTTCACGACCACGGCAGGTTGACCCAATAAAGGATGAGAATATTGTGGTTAAACGTGATAATAATACAGAGACAAAGTCTGTTGTAAAGGACACGTTGACTGAGGATAAGAAGAATTCATTAACATCAGATGTGTCATCTGTCTCTCAGAAATCAATGGTAACCAATTCACCAGGAGGAAGTCAAAGACAGTTGGGTCGTACTCCTGTAAGTTTCTTTTCTTCTGCCTTAATAGCCTCGAAGGCACAATTTTGTGTGTGTTTCCTGTCTCTTAAGGGATTCAGAAATTTAGTTAAGTTTGGTCTGTTATGCGCTCAGGGGAATAAAAAGCTATCGGTGGAATCTAATGATTTCTCAGTGGAAGTGGAAGAGGACAAGTAAGTATCATCATTTCTATAATGATTTACATTTTTATGTTTCTTCCTTGTGCCTTTTTTTGCTTAATTAGCATTTGATGTTTAGACCAAAATTCAAAAGAAGAACTTACAGTGTTTATATTCTGCAGAGCTGACATTGAGAGACTTGAATACACCAAATTGGAGCTGCAAAAAAGAATTGCAGAACAGGTCACAATAAGTCCTTTTGAGTATTTTGCTTTCAAGACCTCGTTAGACTAATGCAAACGGTGGTTTTTCATGAATATGTGTAACAGGTTAAAAACAATGCAGTTCTACAGGCTAGTTTGGAGCAACGGAACAGGGCTTTGTATGGGCGGCGCCATGCTCTAGAGAAAGATGTAAGTGTAAAATAAAACCAAAATCTTAGCTATGTGAAGTTTGTTATTATTGAGTGTTCTACATTTAGCTAATATGAATTTGCTTTACCTTCCTCTAGGTGATAAGACTACAAGAACAGTTGCAACAAGAGAGAGACAGGAA
Source organism: Leavenworthia alabamica (assembly GCA_000411055.1). Lineage (NCBI taxonomy): Eukaryota > Viridiplantae > Streptophyta > Magnoliopsida > Brassicales > Brassicaceae > Leavenworthia > Leavenworthia alabamica. Next base: position 186,869 of record KE157276.1, read on the forward strand.
ACTAGCTCTGGAAACAGGACTGAACATGTCAAAGGGCAATCAACTTATTCTAGAAACAAACGATGAAAAGGTTACTCTACTCCTCTTCATTATTGTCTGGTTAAAAAAGTACATATCTAACTTGGAAGTCATGTTGCAGTTAAAGAAAAATCTGCAAGAGGTAGTTCAAGCTGAGGTTGATATTGCTCAGTTGGAACATAAGGTTGATGATCTTGAAAATAGACTTGGTGAACAAGACGTAAAAGCTTCTGGTTCCAAGCATGGTGCCAACAAAGAATCTCGGAAAAAATCAGTCCACAATGCAAAGATGTAAGGATTCATAAACAAATAACCTCGCAATCTATGCTTTCAATCATATCAAAGCTAAGTACTAATCTCATTGTCACACAGGAAGGAAAAGCAAAAGGAAACCGAAGCAGCTGATACTCATGTTCTCAATAGGTCAAAGTCCAAGGTAACAAATTGTCTATCAACTTTGTATGTTCTTCCTCTGTATTTATCCACTAACATTTTGCAGGATGGGAAAGGGTCTGCTAGAGAAAATGAGATAGAGAAGCAAAAAGATTCACAGAGCCAAAGCTCGCAACAAGATATGTCACGTGACAGCTCAAAACAGGCGGGCATGTCTAAGAAATCTGACACAAAGGGACAGGTAAGTTTCATACTAACACCATTATTTTTGGGGTCCAAATATAGTTCAAAACTAGAAGCTAAGTGAAGCAAACAGGGAAACAAAACAAAAACTTCTGCACTTTTCAAATTGACAATGCAACTCAATTTACTGAAGGAGAAACATAGTCAGATCGCAAAAGACCTCCAAAACTTGGATAAAGGAAGAAGCCCTGCGCAATCAAGTCCATCCTCTGGGCAAAACCGTGTATCAGAAGAAACTGAGAAAGGATCAGGATCAGGATCGAATCAGGATTCAGACAGCAACAAACTCCAGGCCCCACATGTTCTTGACAGAGGAAGATCCGAGAACGGAGGAGGAGACAGAGGCAGAGGAACTGGAGGAAACTATCCCAACACTACACCGAGAACCTTTTCTAGATGATCTCTTTCTTAGAGAAGCTTAACTACTTCTACAGATGTACAGCCGCCATTAACTCCACTTCTATTTACATTCTTCGTTCCAACAACAAAATAACTTATTCTTTTATATGTAGTCTCTCTAAATTGCTTCATCTTTATTAAGACCAAAATAAACTACACTACACAATTTTTTGTTTTGGGTTTTTACTGTGGTTTGGAAATGTTATTTTGGTAGACATCCAAATCATCATTATAGAGGCAATCCCACTTTGTAGGAAACTTTTTGGTGCCCATTGTTGAATCTTGACGAACAAGTGAGTGTGGTCTCTAAATCATAAAACGTAACCGTAGCCTCGCCGGTTGTAAACTCGTCGAAGGTTGTTCAGTTTATAGACTTACATAGAAAGGTTCATATTGGGCATTTTCCTTTTAAGGTTGTTAGTCAAAAATTAAACGTCGCCTGAGAGATTCGAACTCTCGCGGGGAAACCCCATGTACTTAGCAGGCACACGCCTTAACCACTCGGCCAAAGCGACTTGTTGATCTTAGCTCTTTTGTTATTAAAACATTTATTCGTTATTAACTTATTATTAATTTACCCAGAATGGTTATATACTTATATTGGTTGATTTGATAGTTCTTTTTTTTTTTTCTATTTGTCAATAAGGTAAATAATTCTAATGATATGATAACTCTAAAGGATATACTGAATACATCAAATTGAAAGAAAAAAATGGATCAATTAAGCCAAGTTATGACACAAAAAGTGGCACTAATATACACCTATTAACTACAAAAATGGTTACAGGTTCTCTCCAATGCCTCCAAGATTAGCAGTATGTACAAACCCTGAAGCATCCAATAAAAAAAGAAGAGTGCCAGTACCTAAGGCTAATGAGAAAAATAGATTTGATTATACATAGATGGAACGGTTTTATTAACAAACCCTTAGACTTGGTGAAAGTGGTTAATGATGAGAGGTATATAAGTCAGTAGTGTGCAGTGGGGAAGAGAGACTTTGCCCATGAAAATGTATCAGTATCACGTAATCAAATGGGAATTACCTTTGTTAATTAGTTGTTTTGATTGTTATTAACCATCAATAAAGTTAATTTAACCCTTGTCTTTGTTTCTTTGCAATCTTGGATCAAGTAATGATACGAAAAATGAACAAACACTAGAAGCTAGTCAAATCCGAGCCACATATGAATTGGCTTGTGTCACATATCTAACCCAACGATATGGATTATAACTACTTGACTTCTTTGCTATCTGCAAGTATTTGACCTGTATCACACACATCACTCAGAAATTATTGAAGAGGACGGTCACATGGTAATGTAACAAGGGCAAAACCAGCACTTTACTTACCTGAAGTTTTGAAACATTGTACATTGGTATCGTGAACGTCATGCTGACCGGCCCTGCTTCCTTTGTTATATTACCTAAAATTGAAGAATTATGAATATTACTTTATTTATTTATCACTGAGAACAAATAAGAAAGGTTTGGTTTTAGATATAGTCACCATGAAATTCCTGTGAAAATGTCAGCTTAGCACGCAGTGTATGTTCACCCCCACCAACAATCTGGAACACCACAATTAGCTAATGGAAGCATAATACTGAACTACCAAGAAAACCATATGGGAGATTCAACACTTACCTTTTTTAAACTCCATTCAAGCATTTTGTTTGATTCCTTGAAATCTGTTCTCTGTCCAGATGCACCCAGTTCTAACTCAAAACTAGCCCTGTCACAACAAACATACTCCGTCGAATCTGTCTCTCTAAGTGATTCAAAATTTGGTATTATCACCATTGCTGGAATTTACAAAGTTTCATTTTAGTCTTTTCCTTATGTATCTCAGTAATGCACTTATATGTAAAAAAAAACTTATGTACCTGGAAGTATAAGTTGGCAACGGCATCTGAACAGTAATAGTGTTTGCAACTATGTCTGAAGGGAACTCAGCGCGTATCTTAATAATCACTTCTGCCTGAAGATCAACAAGAAGATATATACTGAGTTAAGCATTGGGGTAATAATTTATACACATGAAATAGCACCTTAAGGCGTCCGGCTTCTTCAATCAAGGTATTAACATGAAAAGGAGGCTTGAACTCTTGCGTCATTCGGTAATTCATTACTGGAAATTCACCATCTGGTGGAACCTGAAAATAAGAACGCAAGTTAAACAGCAAAACAACAGGCTATGATAAGATGTTTTCTGTGGTAAATTTATTGAAGCTCACCAGGGATAAAGTTCTATCTGAATCGAAGCTATCTAGACGAACAGACTCATGAAAGTTACAATCATCAAGTATCACCCCTGAACCTGAAGAACTTCGATAATCTGCAACAAATAATATACTTACAGGTTAGATTGTAATACTCGATAAAACCAAATTTACGTGTATGTAGTTGATAATGATGCGTCTCAAAGAGTCGGAAGAATGCCACAATAGTAGCTAACGAGCTATATCTTTATCGGTTATGAAGGAAGCTTATACATGCAGCTTAGTTCGCATTTTCCACTCCCAAATGTAACGGAAATAAACACCAAATTTCAGATGATCAAATCAAGGTAGGATTAGGATATGATGTAGATTCCTTCCTAAGAGAATAATGTTGATTAAAAGGGGTGAAACAAGCAAATACCATATACTGATCTTCCTCCTCTTCCTATGTTTAGGTCTTCATTAAGAGCTAAACGAATTTCTGGATTACCAGAAAGATAGCTCTTCATTTGAATGGTGCCATCAATCTCAGAAGTCAATATGTAACCCTGTTCAGATATCAGAAACAATTATGTACAATGTCAATGAAGAAAACTAATATGAGATGCAACTATATAATACAAAGCAGTAATATGCAGAAACTAATCGTCTGGTGTGGCAAGCTGAAGAGAGCCTTGCCAAGACTTATGTACTTTTGATATTTAAACTATAAGAAATAACAACTACTCACACTTGAACTAAAAGTAACACTGATTTTCTCGATAATATCCACAAAAATTTCCTCTCTTCTCCGACCACCAGGCTCATTAGCTACAACCGATTTTGTAACTGCTGTTCCAGGCATTCTTTTGGCTCCTTGCTGCATAACAATAATTCTAGGGCTCAGTCAATCGCATATACCAGGAGGAAGAAAAATGAAATCAATCTTACAGTGAAAATGGCAGCAGGATCGATAGGTTGAAGACGTGGAGGAACAACCACAATTGGCTCATTGAATATATATGATTTCAAAACCTCGGTAGATGTAGTTTGCACATAACCAAAATCCTATACAAAATAGAAAAGAAAAAAATGGCTACAATATGGATCATATACATGCTAATAATGAGAAAATGCAACTTACAATCACTTCATCTAGCAACTCGTAGACAAGCACAAAATTCCTCCGGAACGAGTCTTCATTCAAAACACCAAGATAATCCTTAATAACACGAGCAATTCTTTGTAAAAGCTCGAGAACAAGAGATGGTGACACATTAACTCTTGTTGTAGCAACAAAATACAAACCAACAACTTTAACATGGAAGTAGTTCACACCATCCACATTCTATAAGCAAGAACAGTTTCATCAGGACGATACCAAAAGAGCACTAGAAAAGAGAAATATTAATTTCATTTTGATTAAAACACATCATGATCATGGTTTAGGTTTAGTAAATACAAAGATAGGTGGAGCCTCTGCATTTCCATCTTCCTTCCAGAACTTGACTTTACGGAAGAATGTCTCTGTACTTCCTTTTGGTACCTCAGCTCGGTCTATATCAACAAAAATGTATCTTCAAAATTCCAGTGGATCCAAACCAAAACACAACTTTCTTCTACTAAATACATTACAAAGAATCTGAATTACAGAGCTAGGAAGTTCAATTATATCATATCTTCTGATTTGGAATCAGAGATTATCAGATCAGAAGAGAGAGAAAGGGAGCTCACAGTCACGGAAGACGATATTATCTCCTCGCTGAGATAAAACGAAGAACTGAGAGATCATCATCGTTTGATTCCGACTGTTTCACCGCTGGTTTGGTTGAGAGTTCTACTGATCACCGCCGATGATCTCGTCTCTGTGTAATCTATTTGGTGGTTGTTCACGAGTTACCAACTGCCGTCGTTTTCCTTAAACTTTCTTCACAACTGTGTTTTTTTTTTCTTTTTTGAAAATTACTATGCATTGCTCTTTGATAGGCCCATATACTCATTATATTGGCCCAAATTCTCATTAGATAGTCCCATGTCACTATATGAGCCCACATTCTCATTATATGGGCCCAAATCCTCCATTGGTCTTTCAAGTCTCTTCCGACTTCACCGTCTTCACTCTTCACAGTAACAACACTATACCAATTATAAAACTCTGAAACCATTAACATCTGATATGATACTTTGTTTGAGGTTAGGTTATTGTTTCTATAATACATGTGATGGTGAGATGATAAACCTCAATAGAGAAAAAAACACAACTGTTTCTACAAGGAACTCTATGTTTCTGATTCTTATCACAACAGTATTTAGTGATTACCTAACATCATCATTACCAAGAGAATCCAAGGCAGTGTGTTCTTCAACAGTTTCAAGTTCAGGGTTCAAGTTGTTTACATCACCATCGCACGAGCTTACCTGTTTAATTAAAGCCAGATGAGTCTCTTCTGTTTTCTTGAAGACATCTCTTAAAGTACCCTACAAGAATTGAACAATTTAAAACATTGTTTATAAGAAGGTAATGCATTTTTATATCACTTTGGGGAGATTCATACGTACCCTGTTAACCCAAAAGAGTCCACATGCATTGCAAAGAGTTCTGGGGCCTGAAGGACCACGTCGCATCATTGGTGTACATTTTGAACTAATACCGCAATGAGTACACCTAAGGAAGACACAGTCAGGTTTAAAATTTGCAGAATATGAATTGCAGAAGTAGTTAAATGGCAGAGAAGAACGCACAATACTTCTAGATGACTATCATCTTGGGTAGAATCTTGATCTGTGCCTGAGTTATAAGACCCATCTATGATCTTTGAAGAGGTGAACTGACCTTTAATACGTGACATTCTGGTAAAGACTAAAAAAGGGTCAGAGTTTTAGAAAAAGGTTACAACCCAGAGCATAAGAAGGTGGTGAAGAACCTCGTAATCTATATACTGACAAAAACTAAATAACTAAACTGGAAGAAATAAAACCTCTGACCTTAAACCAACTTCTTGGCGAACACCATATCTTACTTTCTTCTCAAAACATCTAGCATTCCTCTTCTTCCGAAACCTATCCAAGGATTGTGCTCGTTGCGGGAGGCTACAACGGTTCTGGTATTCTACAACAGGCTTAAAAATAACACTAAAATAACAAAGGTGGAATCGAGATACAAAAACATAGATGAAGGTGACCATAAGAAGACAAATAACAAACTTACCATATGATTCTGCTGAGGTAGTTCCATCACCTGTGGACCAGAAGCGAGCTCAGTAGAACCACCCAACAGAGACAACACTGCATCGACCTATGAAATCGATTAACTCAAAAGTTCGATAAGACTTAACTCAATCACAAAAGTGGAAAAAGAGTCAAACTTTACGGTGCCCTAAGCCATCAGATTAGACATGACAAGTAGAATATACCTTGTCATGACCAACAGCATCGAAAACGTAAACTTGTCCACGGAACGAGATCGTTAGCTGATTGGCCCTTTCCGGAGGACGGGAAGCTAATAATTCAGAGCCCTCGGATCGGTGAGCAACCAATTGAGAACCATCAGGAATCAAATCGGAGGCAGTTACGTGACCATAGATGGAGTCAGGATGAGGGATTTCGTCAATATCGTCGTAAGGAATGTGACCAGACGTTACGGAGGCAGAAACATGGTCTTCACCGGCGGGAGCATGTAAAAGTTGTCTTTGAGTTGTGAATAAAGTCTTCTTCTTATTCGGTTAACAAACAGAGACCAAGTGTGACAAAGCTTCTAAGTCATCGAGAGGGTTTCATATTTGTCAAAGCGTTGACATGAACAAGCCCAACAAGTTTTACGGATCGACAGGCCCAAGCATGAGAACGTTTGAGTTTCACGTAAGCGCGTGAGGTTACCCAAAACAGAACTAATACGGTTGGTGTTAGGTAAGAGCTCTGTTTCGCTTCTGAAGGAAATGGATGCAGAGCAGATTTTGGACGATTCTCTAGGGGCGGCAAAAGGGTCTGTGTTTTTGATGATTATGTTTTTAAGTCAATGGATGTATGTTCTATATAACCAAGTTGATTATAGTGGATTCCGGATACCGACCCGGCGAGACGTAGGGACTTTATGCCCGAACTCGTTAAACAAGCGTGTGCTCTGTTTTTATGTTTTAACTTCCATTTTCAAACTTGAACAAAA
>KE157278.1:11276-24616 GCA_000411055.1 Leavenworthia alabamica
AATAAAAAATATGGCAGAAAGTAGAAGATAAATAACCTTTTATTTTCATATTATTACTAGAAAATCTTTGCCAACATCAGTACATAAATAAATATTAAAATAAAAAATATTGCTATTTTTAAAAATAAAATTGTAGAAAAATAAAAAGTTGAAGTAAATATAAGAAAAAATGGAGTTTGTAGAGTTAAAAAAATTCTAAAAGATAATGAAAATAGATTAAAGAAACAAATATTAGAATAATAATGAATTCTAATAATGTACACTATAAAATAACAGAGTTTTTAATTAAGATAAAAATAGAGAATATGAAAATCTGCATATAGTGGAGTTAAAAAAAAATGTTGACAACAATAAAAATATGTCAGTTTTTGTAGTGGAGAAAAATTAGGAATTGGGTATAGTGGTTAAAGTGATTTGAAATGAAAATAATTAGTTTTTAAATTTTTAGATAAATAATAAAATGTAAAAAAAAACTTTAAATTTATTTTGTTGTAACACATTAGCTTTGGCTTATGTGTCCAAAAAAAAATGCAATCATTTTTTTTAATTACTGCTGAATTGGTAGAAATAAATTATTTATTATTGAATAAACCCTATAATTTTTTCTATTCATCTGCTATGGCATAATAACAGTTATAATTTTTTTCTTATTTAATACATAGTTTCTATTTTTTATAGTTAAAATTTCTCACAAATTCCTGAAAATTTTCATTTAATATTTTCACGATTCCATGATTTTTATCAATAAACTCCATCATATTTTTTGTTAAATATTAAAACATCAATTCAATTTTGTGTTTATCACACAGTTCAATTTTAGTATAACATGATTAAATGATAATAACCATGGAGATGACAAACATTTCTATGATGAACAATTTTGGCATCATCGGCATCATATAATGAGTAAATTAATTAATGTGCTTCAGTTAAAAAATCTTAAAATATATAATGCTTAAACTAAAGTTCTTGCAACTTAAAATTGTGGTTCTTAAATTTGATTATTATTATGATTCAAATTTTCTACCAAAATTTATTTATTTTTTGGTTTTATAATTGTGATATTTTACATATTGTTTGTCATAAAAAATTGAATTTATTTATTTAATAAAAATGAGGCTGACTTTTGTGAGTAAATTGACTGAAGAACTCAAGTATTGTAAATCTACAAGTGCAGATTCATTTTAATTATAGGTGAAGAGTATAATATTCTTATAAATATAATAAGAAAAGAAAAAAAGCTATTTTATAAATATCTATGGTTTCAAAAGAAAAATGTTTGAGTCATCTAATTTACTATATTTGGATAAAAAATAGACACATAACAACAAAATATAGTTCCCCGATATTCTTGGTTCAGTTACATTTCATTCGAAATATAGTTCTGCATATGTTGCTGTAATATAGGGAGTTTAGTTGATCATCAGCTCTATTTAAATTACACATGTAAATTAATTTGATCATCACGAAATACACAAGCTTTCATATATAAACCACTAAAAGGTCTAAAACATAAACTCTTGAATATAGTTTTGAACTATTTTTTTCCATTGTTTTGATTGATAATTTGATATAAATCATTTATTTTTAATTGTTATTAAAATTTTAGTTACTTGTTAGTGTTATCACATATGATGTTTTACCTATAAATTAGGCTTTAATGGTTTATACATCTTTTTGGTCAGTTATTTTGAAAATATTTTAATAATCTACAAAATAAATATATAGTCCCTACTACCACATATAGTTGTAGTAACTATTCGCATAACTATAGGAATAAAATATAAACATATAATTTTTTATTTTCTTATATATGTTGTGATTTATGAAAATATGTTTTTTTAAAATGAATCGTCATAATCAGGCATACTATAGTTCGAGAAGTAAAATGATCATAAGAGATTATATGTTTATATAAAATGTTTGGATTTGAGCATCAAAACAAATGAGTCAGCAACCATAACGATTGACTAATATTTGTTATAGTTGAATTCGAAAAAACATGAAAATTTTATTTTAGGTATGTTATTTAAATTTATTAACGGTTGAGATCTAATTTAGTATTGTTTCAAAATATAGATAGAAATCGGCTTGTCCGATAAAGTATCGGTAAAAATTGGTCATTTCTCCTAATGCAAACGATTGTCTTACTTTCATTTTGTTATATTAATAATAACATATTCAAGGTTTTATGGTAATAATGTACAAAATTTGTACATAGTGTTTGCATACAATTTTCATATATGCTTTTCATTTTGTTACGAATATTGAATTTTCTTCAAACCCGCGCAACAAGTAATCAATATTTCTAAGCTTCAAAATACTAAAAAATGTTAAAGTTTTAGCATGTGAGAGCATCTTCTCGAAGTCTCTCGAAAAGCTATTGAGCATATATTCTATTTATGTCTCAAAAGTATGATTCATTATTAATTTGATGTATCTTTCTCTATTTTTACTCGTGATAGCTAAATTTTCTCTATTCAAACACAAGGAATATTGAGCATATATTCTATTTATGTCTCAAAAGTATGAATCATTATTAATTTGATGTATCTTTCTCTATTTTTACTCGTGAAAGCTAAATTTTCTCTATTCAAACACAAGGAATATGATAATGTTTTTTCTGACTTTTCTCTGATTTCTACCTCAAAATAAATTCCTAAATCTTTACATTTATCCTCATCCATTTCTAAAATGTTTTTGAAGCTCTTATACAGTGCTTTGTCAGATGAAACTAGGTTTTCTAGTTAAATTTCTTGTCCTCGGAACTGTAAGAAAAACAAAGGGTCCAACAAAATCTCCACTTACACTTGGTGCTTTATAGACAAACAATTATCCGCCTTATTTAAAAAGACTATTCAATGAAAATTTCCTAAGATCATTAGGAGACTATTTGAAAAGACTTTGGCTTGGATCAAAAAGCTCGTTACAAAACAATAAAATCCATTCTCAAAACACACATTCGCCAACATCAATTTCATCTGTAAAAATCACAGAAAATGGTCTTGTAAATAACAATTCTCGTGGAGAAGATTTGAACTTTCAATCAGTATTTGGAACTCAAAATATTCTTCAGCCCTAAGAAATAACAATTCTGTCAAACGGGTTCGAACCTCAAAATTTGTAAAGAGCCTCAGTTTCATTATCCAAACATGATCCTTATCTTTTGCAAAACGTGTAACAAGACTGCAAAACCCATCTATCATATCCTTAATAATTCCCTCAAAAATTTCTTTCCAACTTATATGTTATTCTGAAATTGAAACTAGTTTCTGTAATGTTGATAGATATGGAAGCCAAGTTTCAGGGAGATTTACCATATAGTCATCACCTTGTTCATGTGAGATAGAATCAGCAATAGCCAAAGTTGTCTTCATTGTTAACAACAAATCGTTTCCACTGTAAGTGAAGATTATGCCATCTTCATCTTTGTGTTCCTTGTAGATTGCAGAAATCGATGCAGCTATTTTAAGAAACAAATAAACCATGTGAACTATATAAATATTGATCTTCAATGGTGTCAATAGTTTAAAATTATTACCAGTTAGGCACAATGCATTCTTGACAAAGATAACAAAGGATTTCTTAGTTGCAAGATTGGTGAGCGTAAGCATGTCTTCAAACTTGGCCAATAGTATTTTCTGGTGGTCTAACCATCTTTAAGAACCTGAAAGAGCAAAAATTATGAAAATACAAACTAAAGTTCTGATTTTTAAAAGAATTCAATAAATATAATTTTCTGATTTGGTTTGAAAAAATTAGTTATATAAAAGATTTAAAAATTTAAAATACTATTGCAATATAATTGTTCAAAACAAAAACATAGATAAAAATTTATTTTGGATGATATTAATAAATTTTCCATTCTACTTTAGGATAAAACACACATACATTTATATATAAAAAAATTAATAAGCATGAAATGTGTCATTTGTATTAGTTTTTGTATAAACCACTTTTATTTTTGTCCAAAATTTTTATCAAAAAATTCTATAAACAAAATTTACAAATCAAGAACTTTTTTATAAAAAATACAAAAAATAAGTAAGAAATCAAGCAAATAAAAAAATATGGCAGAAAGTAGAAGATAAATCACCTTTTATTTTCATATTATTACTAGAAAATATTTGCCAACATCAGTACATAAATAAATAGTAAAATAAGAAATATTGCTATTTTAAAAAATAAAATTGTAGAAAAATAAAAAGTTGAAGTAAATATAAGAAAAATGGAGTTTGTAGAGTTAAAAAAATTCTAAAAGATAAAGAAAATAGATTAAAGAAACAAATATTAGAATAATAATTAATTCTAATAATGTACACTATAAAATAACAGAGTTTTTAATTAAGATAAAAACAGAGAAAATGAATATGCATATAGTGGAGTTAAAAAAAACTGTTGACAACAAAAAAATATGTCAGTTTTTGTAGTGAATAAAATAGTATAGATATTTTGGAGGAGAAAAATTATGAATTAGGAATAGTGGTTAAAGTGATTTGAAATGAAAATAAATAGTTTTCAAATTTTTAGATAAATAATAAAATGTAAAAAAAAAACTTTAAATTTTTTTTGTTGTAACATATTAGCTTTGGCTTATGTGTCCAAAAAAAAATGCAATATTTTTTTTATTACTGCTGAATTAGTAGAAATAAAATATTTATTATTAAATAAACCCTATAATTTTTTTTATTCATCTGCATAGCAAGGGCATAATAACAGTTATAATTTTTATTTTATTTAATATATAGTTTCTACTTTTTATAATTCTACTTTTTATAGTTAAAATTTCTCAGAAATTCCTGAAAATTTTCATCTAATATTTTCACGATTCCATGATTTTTACCAATTGGTTAATTTTTATCAATAAACTCCATCATATTTTTTGTTAAATATTAAAACATCAATTCTAGTTTGTGTTTATCACACAGTTCAATTTTAGTATAACATGATTAAATAATAATAACTATGGAGATGACAAACTTTTATAATGAACAATTTTGGCATCATCGGCATCATATAACGAGTAAAATAACTAATGTGCTTCAATTAAAAAAATCTTAATATATATAATGCTTAAACTAAAATTCTTGCAACTTAAAATTGTGGTTGTTGACTTTAATTATTATTATGATCATCGAATTACATTATCATATTAAAACTGATTGATTTTGTAGGGTGCTTTGCTTTTGCGTTTAGAGAAGGTTCTCTTCTTCCTTTTTGAAAAAAATAAAAAAAATGAATCAACACATATTTTAAAGGTAATACAGTACGATATCGTTTATCGATTTTTATTTTCACCTTGGAACACAATACAGAACCAAATAAAATATTACCAAACTGGAGAGGCAGAAAAAATATGTATATAGATTTTTCTCTCTATATAAACAATACCACAAAATTCAAACTTATCCTCTCAAAAGAGTTCCAATACGATAACTCAGTTACCTCATTTTTTCAACTGGTTGCGTCGCGGCTGTAGAATAGGTCAAGTGTCTTTGCAGGGATACGGTGAAGAAGCTCACGCGGGAAGATACGGAGCAATGTCCAAGCTAAATCCAGTGATTGGAAGATGTTACGTGTGTCATAAGCTCCTTGCATCACAAACTTCCTCTCAAACTTATCTAAAAACTCTAGATAAAGCAGATCCTCTGAAGATAGTGCTTCTTCTCCAACAACAGCTTTCATTGCTTGAACATCTTTCCCGATTGCATAGTTTGCATATAGCTGGTTCGATACATCTGAATGATCTTTGCGAGTCATTCCCTCTCCAATAGCACTCTAACAGAATAAGCACTTGTAAGTTAATAAGTATTAGAGAAGGAAAGGTATTAATCAAAATGAAGTTGAGTTCTCTAACCTTCATTAAACGAGAAAGAGACGGAAGCACGTTGATGGGTGGATATATCTGTTTTTTTAGGGATACATTGATAAATTTATTCCGAGCCGGATCATAATATAAGAGAAACCAGTAAGCTTAGGGGATTTTGGTGTGTTGTTTAATACCTGTCTGTTGTGAAGTTGCCGATCGATATATATCTGACCTTCAGTAATGTAACCAGTAAGATCCGGAGTTGGATGCGTGATGTCTGATTTCGTTAACAAAGAGTAAGTATTGAGGTTTATCAAGAAATAAGATAAAATCTGAGGATTGTTTTAGGGGAATGATTATATACCGTCATTGGGCATAGTGAGGATAGGGATTTGGGTGATAGAACCTTTTCTTCCTTCAATACGACCAGCACGTTCATAAATAGTTGCAAGATCAGTGTACATATAACCTGGATATCCACGTCTTCCGGGAACTTCTTCTCGGGCAGCNTAGGGATTTGGGTGATAGAACCTTTTCTTCCTTCAATACGACCAGCACGTTCATAAATAGTTGCAAGATCAGTGTACATATAACCTGGATATCCACGTCTTCCGGGAACTTCTTCTCGGGCAGCGGAAACCTACAGTCTCTCAATACTATTATCAAACTTGAAAAATATAGTATGGAATGAAGAGGACTACATTGGTATTTAAGTTTAGTTTTACCTCACGAAGAGCATCTGCATAAGAACTCATATCAGTCAATATAACAAGGACGTGTTTCCCACATTCATAAGCAAGATATTCAGCTGTTGTTAGAGCAATTCGAGGAGTGATGATTCTCTCAATGGTTGGGTCATTGGCCTGATTGAATTATGGGAGGTTATGTCCGTGAAAAATATATATAATACTTAGAAAACAGCAAGATATGACAATACGCTTCAGAAGTCGCACAGTAAATTTACCAGGTTCAGGAAAAGAGTAACTCTCTCCATGGAGCCATTTTCCTCAAAATCTCGCTTGAAGAATTGAGCTGTCTCCATGTTCACACCCATAGCTGCAAACACAATTGCAAAATTGTCCTCACCATGATCCTGGAGAAACACAAGAGAGGGAAGGAATCATGAATTTTATGAGACAACAAACATCAAAGAGGATTGTCAACAAACAAGTATATCAATTTGGACAGATACCGAGTTTCCATTAAAGGCAAAGAGCATCTCAAATCGAAGGTCTTTAGATGTACCACAAAATCATCAACACACTTGTAGAAACAGTAAGTAGCTCAAAATACGTGCTTTAACAAATTGTTAAGTTTACAAAGGATTACCTCAAGTAGATCAACAGTTTTTTCCAAACGCTTGACAAGACCAGCCTGACGACAAATCTGAGCAGCAATTTCATTATGTGGAAGACCAGCAGCAGAGAAAAGAGGAATCTTCTGTCCACGAGCAATGGAGTTCATGACATCAATGGTCGAAATCCCTGTCTGTATCATCTCTTCAGGATAGGTTCTTTCACTGGGGTTGATCGAACTTCCTATAAAAATAACACACAAATACATTAAAAAGAACTTATAGACAGAAGATTGATTCAGAAAACTCAAACATGAGCAATTATCAACTTTGATGGTCACCTGAAATATCAAGGTATGCCTCAGGCAAAATAGGAGGGCCATTATCAATAGGCTTTCCAGAACCGTTAAATATACGGCCAAGCATGTCGAGTGATACAGGTGTTTTCAAAACCTGAAACACACAAGCCAGATATTAAACTAGAAGCATACAAAAAGCAATAATTTATAAAAAAAAATCTGGGTAATGCTAACCTCTCCTGTGAATTGCACAGTGGTAAACTTGTTGTCAATTCCAGATGTTCCTTCGAAAACCTGAAACCACCCTTAAGATTAAAAAAAGTGACACACAAATTGTAAACCTAGATTTGTGTTAATGTATAATACAATGTGTAAAGCAAACAAATCTTAAACCTGGACAACAGCTTTCTCGCCATCAACTTCCAAAACCTGACCACGTCTTGTTGATCCATCTCCTAAGCGAATATTAACAATCT
This sequence comes from Leavenworthia alabamica, assembly GCA_000411055.1. Taxonomy (NCBI): domain Eukaryota; kingdom Viridiplantae; phylum Streptophyta; class Magnoliopsida; order Brassicales; family Brassicaceae; genus Leavenworthia; species Leavenworthia alabamica. The sequence goes on from KE157278.1 coordinate 19,155, forward strand.
CCTGGTACTTTGGACCCTGATTTTATTAATAGCATTACAAGTAGTGTAAGTTTCTCCATTGCAAAGTAAATAAGCATCATCGCCTGATAAATAAATGATGCTCCTACCTTCACTTTGTCAAGGATGACCAATGGTCCAGCAACACCAGAAACAGTTCTGTACTCTACAATTCAAATTATTCATGTATACGAGATTTGTTAGTTGTTAATTAACTAGATTAATCAAACTGCAAAACACCAACAACAAAAAACAAAAGGTTGTGTGATCCATGATCGGTGACATACCCATGCCGATCTCCAAAGTCCCTTCTTCCATGTTGAGATCCTTCGTCACCATTTTCACAGATCTAAATCAAAACCAAACCAAGCCGCTAGATTAATCCCTCTTGATAGCAAATCAACGACAATGGAAATTTCGATCCAATCATACAAACTCGGATAGAGAAAACTTTGTGTAAGTGAAAGAGACGTAATCGAATTGCAAGTAAGATCTGATCAACAAAACACGTACCTGGAACGGTTCGATCCGAGCAGAGAGAAATAGAGAGAGAGTGTTACAGTTTATGAGCCACATCTTAAAAAATCTATTATTTTTACGTTTATCGTTTTTGCAAAAAGAGGCTCTTATTTACATTTATTTACTTTTAAAGACCGAAATTTATTATAAGTACAATAATAGTCCACGTTACCAGATTCTAATTCTACCACATCAGCATAAATGAAATCAACGGTTTAAGATGAAATAGAGTGTATCGTTTATCCTTTGAGCAATCGTAGCCGTTGCGTACACTCATCTGTCTTTAGTTTTAATAATCTCCGTCGATTGCGGTAAAAGATAGAAGGAAAGTGAGCGAGAAAGAATGATTCGAACGGTTTTGCTTTTCCTTATCGTCATCATCGGTACACAAGCTCAGCTATTGCCACCAGTGAGGCATGATGGTTTCGTTTACCCACCGGGTATTCGTTTCAACCCGGATACTATACTAATTGAGGCGTTTTTTGACCCGGTTTGCCCAGACAGTAGAGACTCTTGGCCACCACTGAAACAAGCTCTTAAACACTATGGATCTCGAGTTGGCTTTGTCCTTCACGTCCTTCCTTTACCGTCAGTACTCTCTCTCTCTCTGCCTTCTTCAAGTTCTGTTTTTTTCTTTATAATATCTGTTCTGAGCTTAAATTGAAATTGATCTGAACTTAATCTTGTATCCTTGTGTTCAGTTTAAAATCAAAATCAATCAACAAAGTAGTTCAGTTTAAAATATGTATCCTTGTGATCATCGTTTTATGAACATGTGATTTGACAAATAAGTGTTCTTTTGATCAAATCTTTTTCTTTTTTGGATATTGAAGCTACCATGACAATTCATACTTAACTTGTCGGGCTTTACACATTGTCAATACCGTAAACGCCAATGATACATTCATTTTGCTAGAAGGGTTCTTCAAGCATCAGGTTTGTTTCAATGTGTCTAGCATAAAGTTTTCTAATCTTCAACTGCTCGTTATTGTTTTGGCATAGATTATAATAAAAATTTATACGTAATTTTTTAATTTGGTGTACTGAAAACATTTTGTTTCTTTGACAGAAATTGTTCTACAACGCAAAAACACAACACCTGTCAAGACTCTCAGTTGTGGAAAAAATTGTCAAGTTCGGAACAGTCACGTTAGGAAACTCATATCACTCTGTTCTCAAATCCGGATTCAATAGCACAAAATCGGATCATGCAACCAGAGTTTCCTTCAAGGTAAACACCTTTCATTAGTCCAAGAACTAAAATTTACCTATCAAGTCTAAATTTGTGAACCATTGTGTTAGATAATATACTCCATGGCTATCCTCATTGTTACCTGAAAACGAACAATAGTAAAGTTTAGTTCATATTTTGGTTTTGTGGTGTTATGTTTTGCAGTATAGCGGTTCAAGAGGAGTTTATGGTACACCAACCTTCTACGTTAATGGGTTTGTATTGTCTGATGCTGCTTCCCCAAAAAACTTAAGAGGATGGAGAAAAATCATTGATCCTCTGGTTCAATCAAGTGATAACCTCATTCCTGTTCTTTGAAGATCTTAAGTGCTTTTACTGTATCATCATGGTACTATCTGTGATGTATATTACCTGTTCAGAATCGGTATGTTGTTCATTGTAATAAACGAAAGTGATCCCTATAAACACATGACAATGGAGAATTTGCAAATAAGATAACAAATAAAATATATCAAAAATACAATGAATAAAACATATGTTAGTTTTTTTTGGTGATGCTATTTATTTAAATAAATTTATTATCCATATCTTAAAAATGTGGTCTAGTTTTATTTTTAAACTAGTGAACCAAACCAATCCTTCATCTGTCTTGTGTTAGCGACTTGAGGAAATGTAAGGCTTTGTTAAAATATATCTGCTGATCCCAATCCTCAACGGAAAATATAAGCTACACTTTCTCAAATCATTAACATAAAATACAGAAAAGACAAGAACATGATTCGTTGTGTCCTTATTTATCATTAATTTATTACGATATTGGTCTTAAATGGATCTATTTTGGTTTATGCCACACAAAAAAAACTTCAATGCTTCTCACGTTTGATGGGTCAGAACTCCCAACAATATTTTATTAAGTATGACAAGTCACAAACAACTGTGTTTTAGTTAAAAGTCAAATAGACTTTACTTTTTTTTCCCTAAAGAAATAAAATAAAGATCTCAGTTTCTTGTGAAGTTTGATCATGAAATTTTTAAAAATTTACATTTCAAAAAATGTCAAAGGATGATGTTGATATAACGTTATTCAATAGTGGCATATTATGTTTTCTTGTGTGTAAAAGCTGTAAAATATTTGAAAAGTTCGTTTAAAGCATAGAGTATCAGTGTGTACCACCTGCAAAAATAACACAGACAGACACGTTCTTCAAAAATTAAAATTAAAATACGATTTTGTCTTTTAATATTATTTATTAATCGTTAGTAAAGTACCGATAATTCAGATATTTTCTATTAATAACCTGTAGATTTGCTTTTCATCAAAACAAATTATTTGATTTTGTCTGAAAAAGCCATTAAAGACCTTTTCCTTCGCATTTTGTGCAACAGGCTAATCTTATTGAAATTTTTATTACAAAAATTTGGAATCTCACAAGAATAAAAAAAAAAAAAAAAGAGAACATAGCTCAACTAAACCGAATAATTTAAAAAATCCCGGTTATATATAGATCCGGTTCGAAACTCTGAATACCGATACGAATTATCAAGCAACGAGTTAATTCTATAGCGTAAATTAGCGGTTTAGCTAGATTTGGTTCGGTTAGGAACAAAACCGTGAACCGAAACCGATTAGGGTAGTGCAATGTGTGCGTGTGTGGAAGAGAAGCGGTGCGGCTGAAATATTAGAGAGGCGCTTCCATAAAACAGGTTCTTAGGGCGTATAAAGGAGAAACAAAGCCGTACAAAGAGGACTCTTCCTGGGCATAAACCACCATTCTCGTTTTGCTCTGAATCTTCTACTATCTCCTCCAAAGATCTAAACGAAAACAACTGCATAAGGTAAAAATATCAAAGCTATAATGATGTGAATATAAATCTAGATTTTAAATCCAAGCTTTGCTTCAAGGAACAAAGTCGTCTTTGATTTTTCCATTTTTGGGGATTTTTGTAGAGTTTTTACTATATGATTATTCTGATTTTTTTTTCTCCGGCGGGGTTTCAGATGGATAGGTATCAGCGAGTTGCGAAACCCAAAGCAGAGACACCGATTGATGCTAATGAGATTCGTATCACTAGTATGGGCAGGGCAAGAAACTACATCACCTATGCAATGACTCTTCTTCAGGTTTTGTATTTATCTCTTTTGATTCGATGAATTTGAAGTGTGTCAATCTGAGTTCATAATCCTGTTAAACTTTTTATGGTGTGTTTGGAGATTCATCTAGGGTTTATGAACAGTTTTGTTAACTTTTAAATCCAGGATTTGATTTTTTTTATTTGAACAATAATTGGAACTTACAGAAAAATAATATTTATAATTTGGGTTGTTTATACAGGAAAAAGGATCAAGTGAAGTTGTTTTCAAGGCAATGGGAAGAGCTATCAACAAGACTGTGACCATTGTAGAGCTGATTAAGGTACTTTCTTGTTCAATTCACCAAACGTGGTAGAGATGATGGGTTTTCTGAATATTTTCCATGTTATTATGTAACACAGAGAAGGATTCCTGATCTTCATCAGAACACAGCAATTGGATCCACAGACATAACAGACACATGGGAACCTATAGAGGAAGGCCTTTTGCCGTAAGTGGTCAACAGACCTTTTCTTATTTGTCTAGGGAGCTCATGTTCTATGTTTTCTTGTTTTGTCACTATACAAAATTGTTTCTTATTTCTTTCCTTATTTGTTCTGTCTTGAAGTTTGGAGACCACCAGGCATGTGTCAATGATAACCATTACCCTATCCAAGAAAGAGCTTAATACTTCCTCTGTTGGGTGAGTTCCAGATTTGCTTATATTTGTTTGTGGACAAGTTCTTTACTTTATCCCTGATTTTATAGGTGGCATTATAATTCTAATAATTTGGATCACATGATGTTTCAGGTACCAATGCCCGATTCCTGTTGAGTTGGTGAAACCGTTGGGCGATATTGATTATGAAGGGCGAGGTATGTAACATCACCCTCAATGAATTTTTAAATCCCCCTTTTGTGTGGTCTTGATAAGCTTCCTTCTTTGTTTTTCTTGCAGAGGGTTCACCTGGTGGCAGAGGAAGGGGAAGAGGAAGAGGACGAGGAAGAGGAAGGGGGCGAGGTGGTAGAGGTTAGATTGCTTTAGAAATGCTCTACTTAGATCACTACGGTTCCCAAATCTTAGCCTTTCGTTGAAATTTTGAACATATGATTGATGTTTATGCTGCCAGGAAATGCTTACGTGAATGTTGAGTATGAAGATGAAGGTTGGGAACGTGAGCAGTCCTACGGTAGAGGAAGAGGACGTGGCAGAGGACGCAATAGTCGTGGTCGTGGTCGTGGAAGAGGAGGATACAATGGTCCTCCAAATGAGTATGATGCACCTCAAGATGGAGGTTACAATTATGATGCTCCTCATGAACACCGTGGATATGATGACCGTGGTGATTACGATGCTCGTCCTCAAGGCCGCGGTGGTTACGATGGTCCTCCTCAGGGCCGTGGTTTTTATGATGGTCCTCCTCAAGGCCGTGGTAAAAATAATCAAAACACTCCTTTTTCTTTTTAACCAGACAGTTCTTAAACTGAATTGCTGTGAGTGAGCCATGAATTTTGAATTGGTTTGATGCAGGTCGTGGACGTGGACGCGGAAGGGGAGGTCGTGGAAGAGGAGGTGGTGGTGGGTTCAACAACAGATCAGATGGACCACCAATTCAGGCAGCTGCTTGAGAGTGAGATTTCTCTTGCACAAACATAAAAAAAAAAGGAAGAAAAGCCAAGTCG
>KE157278.1:35011-45255 GCA_000411055.1 Leavenworthia alabamica
ATGGGTCTATAATAGAGCCGAGTATCAAATAAGGTTAAAAGTGAATGATTACGAATCAAATCCAAACTTTCCTTCTTTGTATATAGATTACATTGTATTTGATTTGCTTGAATTATATAGAAAATACATTAATTGTAACACAAAGACTTTGTGAGCATACTTTATGACTTTGTGAAGTTGTCGCTCTACAACTCATCATGTTCATGCTCATACACATCATGTTCATGCTCATACTCATCATGTTCATGCTCATACTTATCATGTCCATGTTCATGTTCATACTCATCATGCTCAAACTCTCCATGCTCATACTCAAACCCTTTCAACCCATCTTGGAGGAAACTCGAGTACCACTGAGCTGATAATTTTTCGTGACGTGTCAAATTATTTTTGTGATCGACATAGTATAGTCCAAATCTTGAGTTGTATCCTTCTTGCCATTCAAAATTGTCCATCAATGACCAGACAAAATATCCTGTAACGTTTACTTTATCTTCGCTGCCAAAAAAAAGGACAATATATAAACATTTGTCACACTGAAAATAAAACATATGTTTACGTACCAAATTGATTGGTGCAAGCTCAAGAGATGCTTTTGGAGATAATATGTTCTGTGGTGATCTGACAACGCCACTACATGAGTTGTGTCTTGGTCGCCTAGATCCTCTCCGTATCCTTATATCAAAAAACATTTAAATCTCAATGCTTGTATATAAGATAAATAAATTTATGTTATTATTTCTCTAACCATTCTCAGTGATAATAATTTCAGGGTTGCCGTATTTATCCTTTATATATTTCAAAAGGCTTCTCAAACCCTTTGCGTAGATTTCTACTTTAGCTACATCAGGCTTTAAACACACAAAATTCAATTATTATATAATAAGTTTACATCAAAAATTGATAATAAAAACAAGAAAACTACATACCTTGGTAGAAAAAGCATTGAATTTATCCACATACCTTGCTAAAAAAGTGTAAATAAATTTAATCAAGTGAACAAAAATTGTATAAAATACTATATAATAAGTAAATAAAAATAGTTTGGTGTAATAACAAAACTGAGACTTACGTTCCCAGTCGACAAGAGAGTCACTCTGCCAACTTGGTTGTGAAGGATCAGGCTCTTCATCGTGTAGTCCAAATACTGATGTATAGTAATTGATTCCAACAAAATCAGCTGAATTTTTCAACTTCTTCTTTTGTGCATCTGTGAATTTTGGTAGTCTATGTCCAATATGATCCTTCATCGACTGTGGATAATCTCCATACGTCGTCGGATTCAAATGCCTGCATAATAACTACATTATTTGTAACATATTTTGAATTTTGATATAAATTGTTAAAATATTAAATAATTTTAGAAAAATATTTATCAAGAAAAATTAAATGATTTTTGTTACCATCCTAATATAAAGTCAATCAGGCCAGTTGCTGGAGTTTGATGATGCTCTTCATGCTCTTCTTCCGACAGCTCATGTGTCTCAAACCAAGCTGGACTATGAGCAATCCCAATTTTACCACCTTTACACTATAAATAATTATAAATAAATTTTTATAATTTATGTAAATATTCACAATAATTGAAATGATGCTAACTAATGTTGTATGAAAACCTTGTCGCATTTTCTAAAGGCCTCAACAGCGTCAGCATGTGCCAAGAGCAAGTTATGACTGACGATATAAGCTTCGTGTCCTGACCGTCCAGCGTGACACATCTGTCCATGTTCTTTGATGTAACTAGAACAACGTCCCGGTGCTTTTTTGCCGATGTCGTAGCCAGCTCGACTGAACACCCATGGCTCGTTAAATGTTACCCAATGTTTCACTTTGTGTCCATACTCTTGGAATGTGAAGTTCGCATACTCAGTAAAATCCTTTCTGAATATATTTAAAAAGTAAAAAATAAAATAAAAGTGACAATATAAGTCTTATAAACTTCAAAAACTTAAAAAAATCTTACACTATGCGATTGCTTAAGAAGCCACCATATTCATCTTCTAAGTCTTGAGGAGTGTCCCAGTGAAAAACAGTTACTAATGGTGTTATACCTTAATTTTGAAAACAAATCTAGAGTTAGTATATAACTATGAGTTATATTTTTGATATAATATAAAGTTTGTGATAATTAGTCTATGTGAACGAACAAGACTTACCATTTTCGAGGAGCTCATCGATAAGGTTATGGTAAAACTGTACACCTGCTTTGCTTATACCTTTCTCCACTCTACCATCTATTAATTATTTAATTATTTACTTGTTTTATAATCAAATAATGTTATTAACCTATGAACGATAACGCCTTAAGATTTTTGAACTTACGAGGGAATATTCTTGGCCATGAAATGGAAAATCTAAAGCCATCAGTGTTTAGATTTTTCATCAACTTGATATCTTCCTATTAAGTTTAATTTTAAAATTAATATACTTTCAAAAAGAGTTTCATATACAAGTATTTATAAATTAAGTAGTACATAACATAACTAATACCTTGTAACGATGGTAGAAATCGACAGCAACATCGGCATTGTGATAATTACATCTATCTGTTAAATATTATATTTAAAAAAATTATATAATTGACAAGTTTTTCATTAGTCAAATTTAAATTAGAAAGATGAGAGGATTAAAAGAGACGTGGAAATTTCTTGGTGAATATGTCCCACATGCTTGGACCTCTACATCCTTCATTTACAGCTCCTTCAACCTATTTAGTTTACCACATAAATCAACTAAATTTAAGAAAAAAATATAAATAAATTTAAAGAACATATGGCTTATATGTATATGGTAATTTTTGTGTATATTTTACCTGAAAAGCTGCAGTTGCAGTACCAAAAATGAAACCCTTTGGGAAACTGGCACGACTAAAGTGTATATCGTTACTAGAACATGCATACTCATTGGCAGTGGTAAATGAGCCGATCAGACCAAGGAAGAAAACGAAACCTAGGAGACAAAAACTACGAAACCTCTTCATTAGTGTGTATTTGATGATCTCAAGTAAATCAAAAAATGTAAATGGACAAATGTGTTGGAAGGGATTTTTGCTGCTATATATAGAGACTAAAGAGCCTTTTAAACACTTTGGATTAGTATATATTTTTGTATTTTTATTAATTAGTATTTAAAGTTGAAGAAAATATGGGAAGAGGTAAGCCACGTGATTCACATACGTGACCGGCAATGAATAGGGTGTAGGAGATGAAAAGCGTGTTATGACTTATTAATAGATTGTTCCATTATTTTTGTTTTTATAATATATAGTTGATCAAAGTTGGTACTTAGTAATTTTTAATTTCATTTATTGATTTTTATTCATTATAAGTAGGGATTTTTATTCATTATAAGTAGGGAGGTTAAAAACGGGTAAAAACTAAAAACCCAACAGGTACCCGAAATTTACATAAATATTTGAACCTGTTGCGGGTTCTTTTTTTTTTTTAAATACGGGCCTAAAACGGACAGACTTGATTTTTACGGATTTTATTTAGGTTTATCCGATCGGGTTATGGGCACCCGCATGTTTTAAAAAAAAGTAACTAAATAATGTTATTTTATGATATTTTCATATATTTCTTAAAAAAATCTAAATTTTTATAATAAAAATTTAATTAAATGATACTACTATCATTTTTGTATTTTTTGGATTGAAATATATATATNATTTATGGGTTTTTTGCAGGTTATCCAATTCGGGTTTTGGGTCATGTGGGTAGTTTTAGTAACGGGTTTTAAATAATCGGGTTTAAAACGGATTCGAATCGGATCGGGCTAAAAAACCCAACTTAACATCCCTAATTATAAGAATGTAAATAAAAATAAAATATGTTTTAGTACAACTATATACAAATAAAGTAGTTTAACTGGTCTTCACCAAAATAATAATAATTTTAAGTGGTATATTACGAAAAAATGAGTATATATTATATATATAAACAATGCAATCTGTGTGCTAAAGAAAAAAACAAAGACTACAGATTTAAAGGAGGTATCTTAGGCATGATTATACAATATTAACAAAACATGAAATATTAATCCCACCACATTTTGTATGTTGTTAATTATATAATTAATTAGTTTAAGCAAATGAAGGATATAAATCTTAAAATCAAATTATTGATTCCAGTGAAAGATCCTTATGATATGTTTTTTTTGTAAGGTGTAATTTTTGTCTATGAAGTGTTAATTGTTTTTTTAATTGGTTTAGTTTGAATAAATTTGCTGAGGACGAGTAGTTCAGTTTATTACTTGATTCCAAAATTCTATACAGAACACACATTAATCTTACAATATTTTGTGACATAGCCTTTTCGGGTTTAATTTGCTTCATCCACATTTGTGAACAAACGCTTTTGCTCTTAGTGTTCTTGGATTATATAAAATGGACAATACATATCTTATGATGTCTTATATTACATAAATTTAAAGATATGGTGATAAAGTAAAGATTAAAACAAAACATTGTAAGAAATTAGGCAAGGCCTTTCGCCATCTTATAGACAAGAGGTTTAGACATGACTTCGTAGGCTCTCTGAGAAGGATGAGCAAAGTCATACCAAACGTATTTATCAGGGTGAAAACATGGTATTATTGCATTCGGCATACAACAACATGCTTTTTTCGCTTCTGTAAACCCTACAAATACATGTAACACATATAATATAGATCTTAGTGTTATAAGGATCTTGATATAAAATCATATCATATAAATATGAGTGTATCTATATACGTACCATAAGCCTTAGGATGGTTCATAAGATCCATAAGAGAACCATATATGTCTACGTATACAAACTTTGCACCTCTAAAATCATATTCTACTCCATAACTTGTAAGACCTTTCTCTAATTTGATGTTGAAGTCTTTAGTAACTCTATTCAAGAAGAAGTTACACCATCCAAATACACCACCAAATATGCCTCGATGAATAGGTAAACATCCTATAGGCATTACTCCTATCACCGCAAATTTTCTTGCTCCAAGATCATATAAATCCTTCACATATACATAGAGATATATACACAAACCAAAATAATGTAAAACAACTAATGTATATATCAATTCTTGAATTAATTTGTCTTACTTTTAGAAACTTTCTAGTCCAAGTAACCATTCTACTTGTGTACATATTTGTAGACTGTAATCGTAAATGAGCAGGAGCCGCAAAGTATCCAATATCGTTATTTCCTTCAGAAATAAGAAACACTGCGTTTGAAATTATTTCATTTACTTTTTTCTTACTTTTCACTACTTTCCTTAGTTTCTTCAAATAGTCTTTGAAATCACTTATTTGGTCGCCCGTTGATAAAACTCTCTGACCAAACAATAAAAAAAATGAAATTATAAAACTATATATTAAGGAAACATTAGTTGAGATAAATAATAATGTATTTAAAAACAATATATTATATATTCACCAGTGTTTTAGATGTAAGATTGTCGATTCCTGAACCACCTGATGCAAAACAAACACCAGTTTTAAGGTTGTCGGAATCAACACGACGAATCTTACTATAAGCTGGTACAAGTCTTTTGATACCTAAACCTTCCGCTACAATAAAACATTTCACCAAATGAGAATATTATTTCTACCATATGATTATTTATGTAAATAATTTGATACAATTACGTAAAATAATAATATGATATTAATTATACCAACTATATCAGTAAAAACTCTTCCATTTCCGAATCTTCCGGTTGGTATCTTATAATCAAAATTCCAACCATATGGCCAGAAATTTCCTTTTAGGAAAGTAAGAAGAAAATTATTGTTACCAGTATCTAATACTGAATCACCAAAAGCGAAAAGTGCAGTAAATGATGTGTTTTTTGTAGTTGCTGATGAGAGGAAATAATTGGAAAATAATGCTAACAAAAATATTTTTCCACTAAACATATCGAAAATTTAAGTTGTCAGTTTTTTCCGGGACAGTTTTAAAAAATATTATATGTTTTATACATAAATCAGTTGAGTTAGACGTCTAGGTATTTATTTTAAAAGAAAGCTAAAACGCATGGGAGTGCCACTACACACCGAATGAATGTTAGGATTTTTAGAAAATAATTCCATAAATCTCATGAAAAATGCCAAAAATAAATTAATTATGTTGATAGTGCATCTTCTCTTTGCTCATTGTTATTTGTTACGATGAGATGAGATATCAATATTATTTCCATATTGAGAAGCATATATTTTTACAAGTAGCTATAGTTTATACAATATAATCTTCTTAAATTAATATTCGATAAATTAATAAATAATATAAATTAATAAAAATTTCCGATCCCGATTTGGACCAATGTAAATAACAAAATTTGATAAGATAATAAGATAATATTTTTTTAGAAACTTCTATATTAAAATATAGTCCTAATAATATCATAAATTAATAATTATAAATCTTATATATATATAACTATAAACATATATAACTAAATCAAGTTAGTAAAATATGATTCCAATGTTATTTGCTTTATTCTTGAAATCATCTTGTTGGAGTTCATATCTAATTTTCTTTATTGCATCAATTGTGAAGAGTTCTATACACGATAATTGTTTTCATACGTGTAATTGATTCAAAAGATATTATATTATCGTCTTCAATTTCTTCATCAATATTAAGGACAAAAGCAATTTTCTAAATTTTGAAACTTTGAGCATAAATCATTTTACCCGGATAGCCGATTAGGCTTTAAAATTCATATATTAATTTTTAGAAAAATTTTTCATCTACCTTTAATTTTTAAAAAAAATATTATGTATCAAAAGATATTTCTAAAATTAATATCACAATAAATTAATAAAATATCAAAATCTCAACATTATTAATTCATAGAAGTTTTACTTATATATTTACTATGGTAAGGAGCAAACACCTCCAAATGGGTCCGAGTTTTTTTTTTATCTATTCTCCTATTAAAAATGAATTATAAATTTTGTGCCTAACCAAACATCATAAATCTTTAATTTGTATCTAAATCGAAAATTACATTTAATTAATTTCTGTTTTTTGTTAATTATATTTCTAATTCTTAACTAACCAAATAATATATCCGAATTTTTATCATATTTTTATCAACATATTTTATTTCCAAGCATAATGTAATAATTAATATTTATATAATTTTTTTTAAATATAAATATTCTGTAGAATTATTTCAAAAAATTTGAATTAACATATTTATTGTATCTATTATATCCTATTAAAATTGAAGTATAAATTTTATGTCTATTCATGTAGTCAAACACCATAAATTTTAAATTTATATTCAAACAGAAAATTACATTAAATTAATTTCCATTTTTTGTTAATTATATTTCTAATTTTGAACTAACCAAATAATATATCTGAATTTTTATTATATCTTTATCGACATATTTTTTCCAAATATAAAGTAATAATTAATGTTTATATAAGTTTTTAGAATATAAATTTTCTGTAAAATTATTTTAAAAAATTTAAATTAACATGTTTATTGTATTTACTATTAAAATTAAAGTAAAAATTTTGTTACTATTTATGAAATCAAATATCTTAAATATTAAATTTATATCTAAACAGAAAATTTCATTTAAATAATATTTATTTAAATTTAATATTATAAAAAAACTATCTAAATATTTATCATATTATTTTTCTGTATATTTACTTTTCAAAACAAAAATGAATTAATTTTGAAATATACTAATTTAGTTTATGTTAAATATTTATAAATCAATTATTTTTTTTAAAATATCATTTTGTCAATAAATATATTTTAGATTTAGTCAATAAATTAACTATATTTATTCAGTTAGTTACTTATAAAGTAATATTTAAATCAAAAATAAGGTTTTAGATATAATTGAATTCGCTAAAATATTTTTTTGGAATGTTAAAGTTTATACATGATAGTTTCGGATCAGATTTGAACTTAATTTAAAATCTTATCCAGAATCTAAAAATTAATAATCTAACTTAAATAATTTTAGTTTTTGATATAAGATAATTAGATAAAATTCGAGTTTAAGTTGGATATTAGGATAATCGAGTTTTTCGGGTTAAAAAAATATGGGTACTAATGTTGAAAAAAGTTGGATCTATAAAACTTATGAGAACTGTAGCTGCGGATTTTGAAAATGATATGAATTTTATCTAAAACTCGATTGGATATCTAAAAAATTAGTAATATAATTTGATTAATTTTAATTTTTTATTTTTAAATTTTGTTTTATGATAGATGTTAGGATAATCGAATTTTTTTAGATTTATAAAAATAGATAATTAGGTTAAAAAATTAGATTTTCGAATATAAATAAAATTTGTGCTTTATTTAAGTTTTAGATACACTTTTGGGTATTTGAGATATAAAAAAACAAAAAAAATTTGGGTATCTTTAGGTTTTCGTCGGATTTGAGATTTTAAACTCAAACTATCCCCAATCCGATTCGAAAACTAAGATTGTAGATCAAAACCCGATAAACCTAAATCCGAAATTTTATCTAATCCGATCCAACGAGTATTTTGTTCATCGCTAATATTAACAACAAATATATATATGTTTTAGATAGAAAAATAAATTTTTGATATTTAAANATATTATATTAAAATATTCTAAATATTAAATTAACATTTAAATAAAAAAATTTATTTAAAAAATTTTTATTTATGTTTAATATATTTTAAAATCTGTACTAATAAAAAATATTATCCAAATACTATATCTTTTTCTGCGTATTTTCCAAATTAATTTTAAAATATACATATACAATATACGATATACTCATTTAATATCTGTTAAATATTCATAAATCAATAATTTTTTCAATATCTCATTTAGACAATAAATATACTTCAAATTTAGTTTTCAAATTAGAAATTAGATTTAATTTTCGCGTGCAAATTTGAGTTTTAAATATATTTTTGGGGTTATTTGGTATGAAAAAAAATTAAAAAAATTGAGTATCTATTTATTTTTTATTTTCATCGGATTAGAAATTTTAAACTCAAATTGTTTCTATTCCAATCAGAAAACTAAAGATTGTAGATGTCAAAACCCGATAAATCTAAATCAGATCGTCTTTTATCCAATCTGATTTGGTGAGTATTATGTGTATCACTAATATTAACAACATATATATTAATTTTAGATAGAAAATGTTTTTTATATTTAAATTTATACTATTATTCTAATTTTTTTTATTTTAATTTTTTATTCACAATTTATTTTGTTTTAAAAATAAAATTTTAAATCAATATTTTTAAAGTATCAAAACAAATTATGAATATAAATTGGTAAATAATGAATGACAAAAATTGGTAAATTATTATAGAGAATCTAATAAAATAATAGAAAAAGCAGAACCTATAGAATTTTCGTAATTGTAGAAGTTCATTTGAAAACGACCCATTGTTGACGAAAAATGAAATCAGATTCAAATATTCAGTTAGGAATGATGAGAAATCAGAGGATGAACAGTAACGTCTAAAGATATAATTTGAGGTTGGATATGTAAATAATTGTAGACGATGGTGGTTTTGGCTTTTGTTACAACGAATTTTTCGGATTACGCGGTGTAATAGCATTCCTATGACTCTAATTTAAATGCCGTATAATTTATATACTCTGTAGTTTTAGGGTTTTTTTTAAATTTATTTTTATTTGTTGTTTTGTGTTTTCAATGTATATGTTTTGTAAATTTTACATTTTTATCTTTATTATTATATTGTTTTGACCAATCAATTAAAGTAAAACAAACATTAATGAAGAGTAAAACAATATTTGAAAACAATTTGTATAAAAATTAATTATTAATTTATATTTGGAAAGAAAATCTATAGATAAAGATATGATAAAAATTTAAATAAATTATTTAATTAGTTCAGAACTAAAAATATAAGTAATTATATATTGAAATTAATTAAATGCAAATTTTTTGATTGGATACAAATTTAATATTTATGATGTTTGGTTAAATGAATATGCACAAAATTTATACTTCAATTTTAATATAGTAGTAGATAATTCACATAATTATTAAATAAATTTGTTTATAAAACTTATGAGATTTTGTTTTCATTTTTAAAAATAAAGTACAACAAACTTTCATATTTAATATATACAGTTTTAGTATATGTTTATTTGTTGTTACTAATTTATATTATCATTTTTATAAAAAAAATTCTATTAAAAATAAGTATTTATATTATTATTCAATTATAAAAATAATAATAAACTAGACTATAATATATTTATAT
>KE157278.1:46115-63760 GCA_000411055.1 Leavenworthia alabamica
ATAATTATAAAATAAAAAATAATAACAAAAATTAAATTAAATAATAAATAAATAACTGACCCGCGGTACACCGCGTGTTCTACTCTAGTGAATATTTATTATATATATAATCACGTGATCTATGGAAAAACATGATATATGTACATTCCTTTTTATAACAGTGATTATCTAATGAGCTTAAATTTTAAGATTTTCGTCATTTTTCGGTCTCATCTCCTTTCATGAGCTTTATCTATTTCTAAATTTTATTGTAATTTTCTCCGGTCTCTGGCTCAAAAAAAAGGGTCTAAGGTCCAAGACCTCTTCAAAATAAATTAAAGAATTTTTTCTATATATAAACTAATTGTATATCTTTGCATCATTTTGAATATATATTATTCTGTTGTTTGATATCTTTGCTGCTTTGCATCATCATCATGTATTGCGCTCGTTTCACATGAAATCTATCAAAGCTTGGATGAGATAAAACGTGACAAGAACAATACATTTATTAACATATATAAAACGGATTGTACATTCTTAATAACAAGAAAAAAAGAAATAGATCCTCATGTGTGATTTTCTTCTCATATATATAATCAATGATGGTGATTTATAAAAGACTAGAATAAAGCATTGCAAGAATCAAGCAAGCCCTATCTTGATATCATCAACAAGCTTTGGAGCAATTGTTTTGTAAGCCTTCTCAGTAGGGTGAGCAAAGTCATAGAATACATATTCATCAGGGTTCGAGCATGGTACTATTGCCGTAACCATACAACAACACCCACTCTTCTCATTTGTAAATCCTACAACCAAACAAGAACATGACACACATCAACACCTAACACTTGCTACTATATAAATTAGGGTTCCAAAAATTTACGTACCATATTTCCTATGATTTTTTATAACATCCATAAGAGAGTTGAAGATGTCGATATAAACAAACGTTGCACCTCTAAAATCAGATTCTCTTTGCCAACTCTTGATTCCACTCTTCAATTTTTGGTTGTAATCTTCAGAGACTTGATTCCCTAAAATGTTACACCACACAGAGAACATACCAAGAATGATTCTAGACATAGGTAAACATCCCAATGGTACCACTCCCATCACCGCAAATTTTCTTGCTCCTTGATTATATAAATCCTTCAATATATTTCAAACCAAAAAAGAATGTGAATGGGTGTATAATATGACTAATGCTCATATTTGTTTGTAATCTTACTTTTATAAAATTTTTGTTCCAGGCAACTAATTTAGTGGTGTATATTTTGGGAGTCATTAATCTCATACCAGCAGATGGAGTCATTGTATATGTGATTCCAATATCATTATTTCCTTCAGAAACAAGAATCACTGCGTTTGCAACTATTTTCTTTGCTTTTGAGTAACCTACTATGCCTTTCAACTTCCTTTTGTATCTTCTGAAATCTTTTACTTGGTCGGCTGGTGTCAAAACTCTCTAACCAAACCAAAACCCATAAATAACATTTATCAAGAAAAAATTGACAAGGTAATTAATATTTCACCAGCATTTGGGATGTAACTGGGTCAACTCCAGCACCACCTGATGCGAAAGAAACACCAGTTTTAAGGTCGCTTGGAGCAATGTATAACTTACGATAAGCTGGTAACTTTCGTTTGAGGCCCAACCCTTCAGCTTCAATTATATATAACAAAAAACTTTACTATATAAGAACCCTACTTTACTATATAAAAAAGTATTGTATGACAACTATTATACCAACTATATCGGAAAAAACTCTTCCATTTCCAAATCTTCCAGTGGGAATTTTCAACTCGGAATTCCAACCATAAGGCCAGTAGTTTGCTTTCATATGAGTCAGGAGGTAATTGTTGTTACCGGTATCAACTATTGAATCTCCAAAAGCCAATAGAGCAGGAAATGATCCATTTGAGGCAGCTTCTATTGATAATAAATATATGAAAAATAATGCTAACACCAACATCTTTTCTAAATATATAGAACCATAATTACGTTCATTTTGTCCCGACAGTTTTTAGTTTCTTTTATGTTTTATATAGAGATTAATTGGAGGTTTTATAAGTAAGTTTACACGTTTAGTTTTTGTTTGTCCCAAGGAAGCCAAAATGTGTGAGGGTACACTATATGTGTATTTTAGTTAGTTAGGGTATAATATACACATAAATATGAGCATTTTTGATGACCAAAAAAATGTGAGCATTTTATTTTTTAAGAAGATAATAATAATTCTATATGTTAATCTTATTAAAAATGCAAAATTATTATTATTATCACTTAATTAAGTACTTTTGTGCATCTTGTTTTTGTATATGTGGAAATTTATTTTGTTGTTACCATAAGTGATCAATATTAATTGAAATTGTTTTTAGTCGATGTGTTTTCTCATACCATGCGAGAAGCGTATTTAGTAGATAAGATAACATTCGTTAAAGCCAACACCACCTAGTGTCTCCGAAGATTTTACACTCTCAATTTCGAATTTATTATGTTTCACACATAATAAAAAGCTATTTAATTTTTATGTTTTACTCCTGATTAGTGTATTTGCTTTATTCGATATTATTAGTTAATAAGTTAAAAGAACAGTGAAATTTAAATATATGCCAAAATTTGTATTGAAAACAGAAAATAACTAATTTGAAATAAAACTAATGTGTTTTACAAAAAGCTAATGATATATATTATTTATGATTTAGTTTTCTTACAATATTTATAGTATCAACATCTTTACTTCACTTATAATTTTTGACTTCACTAAAAAAAGTCTGAAAGTATAAATTTTTTCTCATTTTCTTATTCGGTTTGATTTTAAATAAAATTTGTCGTGGAAATTTCTTTTCTATTCTATTTGATCCGTTTTGTTTCGTATATTCCTATTGTTTGTTCTGATTAATTTTCTAGAACAAAAGCCGTTGCTTTGGTATATGTAAAATAAACAATACATAACTAGATTATCCATTCTTTATTACAAGAAAAACCGAAATAGATTGTCATGTATGATTTTTGTCTTCTCATATACATATATAGTTAAAGATATCGATTATCACGATTAAAAAAAAAACCATTGTAAGAAATCATCAGGCGAGACCACTTTTAATATCCTTGACAAGCTTAGGAGCAATAGTTTTATAGGCTTTCTCAGAGGGATGAACAAAGTCATAAAAGACATATTTATCTGGGTTGCGGCATGGTATTACTGCCGTTATCATACAACAACATGAATTCTTCTCTTGCGTAAATCCTGCAACCATACAACTACATTATATTTAACAACTATATACTATGATAATTAATATGGCATATATATGAGCAATGGTGCATGCATGCATGTTTACGTACCATACTTCCTATGATTTTTGATAACATCCATAAGAGTATTAAACATGTCGACGTAAACAAACTTTGCACCTCTAAAACCCGATTCGTTTCCCCAGCTTTTAACTCCACTCTTTAATTTTCCATTGTACATTTCCGCAACTCTATTTGCCCAGAAGTTACAAAAGACTACAAACCCACCCATGAATATTCTTGTCATAGGCAAACATCCTAATGGTATCACTCCCATCACCGCAAATTTTCTTGCTCCTTGATCATATAAACTCTTTGTACATATACATAAACCAATGAGTGAATATAAATATTTGATACTACTTTATAAAATTTGATTATTTTTGTCTTACTTTAATAAACTTTTTGTTCCAACCAGCAAGTTTAGAGGTGTACACAGTTGGAAGTATCATTCCTCGAGCAGCAGCAGTTGGAGTTGATAAAAATGAGATTCCAAGATCATTATTTCCTTGTGAAACAAGAATTACTGCGTTTGAAATTATTCGTTTTGCTTTTAAAGGACCTGCTACTGCAGTTAGCTTCAATATGTACTTTTTAAAATCGCTTACTTGGTCATTAGGTGATAAAACTCTCTGACCAAACCACCACCCAAAAATAAATTACAATATATATTAGTTATATATGATCATCAGATATATCATTTAAAATAAATAACAAGTTTATTATTTTTCACCAGCATTTTAGATGTAACCGGGTCAACTCCTGCACCACCTGATGCGAAACAAACACCAGTTTTAAGCTCGCTTGGAGTATTGAAAAATTTACGATAAGCTGGTAATTTCTTTTTGATCCCCAAACCTTCGGCTGTAACAAGAACAATTAAAAAAAATTACTATATGAAAATAATATTATTCATCGTACCATATGATTATGTAATAGACTGTGATGTTATATTATACCAATAACGTCTGAAAAAACTCTGCCATTTCCAAATCTTCCTGTCGGAAAGACCATACTCCGCCCATATGGCCAGACATTTCCTTTCATTAGAGTCAGGAGATAATTGTTGTTACCAGTATCAAGAATTGAATCTCCAAATGCTAAAAGCGCAGGAAATGATCCATTCGCAGCTTCTGTTGATGATATGAAATAAATGAAAAATAATACTAACACCAATGTTTTTTTCCAACACATATCTAACTTTACGTTCATGTTTTTTTTTCACGGACAGTGTTTTATAGATTCACTTATGTTTTAGAGATAATAATTCAGTTAATGGTGTTTGCAAGCTTATGTTAGTACGTATAGTATTTATACAAGTGGTTTTACTAACTATTTTTAGACGTATAGTCTTTGTTGTCTAAGGAAGCTATAAATGCATGAGAGTAGTGAGTATACACACAAGATGAATGTCACCATGTTTTAGGAAGATAAAAAATACCATAATATCATGAAAATATATATACAAAATTAAAATAATACAAATACAAAAAAAAAGATATTTAAAATGAGTGGTTTATATGATGATTTATTGATTTGTTTAGCAGAAAATGAACAAAAAAAATCTATTAAGCGAATACATTGTTCAAATAATACAAACAAGATATGGATGATATATATATATATATAAATAATTATAAAGCGAAATAGTTTTCAATTCAAATGAAGTCATTAACATATTTGGCGATCAATGCTTTGGCTAACACTTTGTAAGCTTTTTCAGTAGGATGATAACTGTCCCAAAACACATGACTAGACAAGTCAGGACATACAGAAGATGTTATTTTATTACACAATACAGCAACTTCGATGGCTCCTGTTCCACAACATCCTTTATTAGACACTCCAAACCCTACAATAACCCAAATAATAATTAACTTTAAACTTAGTAAAATTTTCATATTTGAACAAGAAAATATTGATGTGTTTACCATATTTTGTAGGATTCATAATGATGTCAAAAAGAGGATTATAGATATCAATGTAAACCGGTTTAATACCGGGTAGAGTTTGAGACAATGAATTCAATTTCGAGGAGAATTTTGAATTGAAAAGCTTTGATGCTTCGTTGTAATCCTCAGCACAATCTCTTGAAAGACCTCCTCCTAAGGTTCTTTGTGATGGTACACATCCGATTGGTGGTGTACCAAACGCAGCTATTCTTCTTACTCCATATCCATATAGTTTCTGTATATTTCATTTCATACGAATCATTATAATTAATGTATATTTTTCTTTTCTGATTATACTTAATCTATATAATGAGTAATAATATATCCATGGCACGACTGAACCTACACATAAACTAAACTATTATTATACAATAATGTTGTTGGTTAACCCAAAAAAAATTATAAAGTTGTTTAAATATTCAATGAAATATCACATGTACAATACGATATTTTACTTTTTTGTGAATCAAATATAGAATCCTGCAACGTCATTTATGAGATAAATAGAAGTATTAAATACTGAATTAATTTGTATAAATTCTCACGTTATTATTATATGACTCAGCTAGTAAAATGTAAACAATTATTTGTCGTCAACTCTCTCCAATAATGCTAGTAATATAAATAAATATATCATATTTATTTTGGTATTATAGATATTTATTTAAAATATGAGAGAAGCTTACAGTGACAAAATCTGAGGCAGAGTTAGCCATAAGAGTTGTGTAAGAATCGACGTCGTATTCAGATCTTGCATGAATAGTGTAGTAAGTATTGGCTATGTCATCGCTGCCTGCGACCAATACGATTACACTATTTGCTAATATGAAGTTTTTTTTTTCTTCCCCAACTATATTCTTCACTTTCTCTATATACTCTTCGAAATATTTTAATTGCTCTTCTAATGATATTACTGCCTAATAATACCATCAACAAATAATAATCAAACCAAATATTTCCATTATAAAAAATAAATTCTATGATTATTAAATTATTACCACGAGTTTTGGTGTTATAGGATCATAACCAGAACCTCCAGAAGCAAATGATACACCGGTTAATAGATCTTCAGGTTTTAGATTCGGGTCAAGATATGCTGGTACGACTTTTTTTATTCCTAGTTCTTCAGCTATAATCAAGAACATAACCATATTAAATAACGTTATTTTATTTTTTTGTTTGAATGCAACTTTTTCTTAACATTTTTAGTAAAATTTTGGTACGTGCCAGTGTTAGTTTACGTATTTTTAACTACTATTGTTCAGATTTATTTGACGTAGTCGTGTGACCTAATAATATTAACTGTCACTATATATAAATGCATGAATCTATTTCTCTTTTGATATTGAAGCTAAGAAATAAGAGTAAAGAGAATTAATGGACCTAGCAAATCGGTGGGGACTCGTCCGTCGCAAAACCTTCCCGTGGCAACTCCGCCTTGGAAGTTGATACCATAGGGACGAAAATCGCACTTAACTACGGTGTTGACATTGTTGTTATTTCCTGTGTCAACAATGGAGTCACCAAAAGCTATTAGTGCCGGAACAATCAAGTTTGGCGGCAGCTTCACGGCTGACATCGTTTCGACAAGAAAGAGAACAGACAACAAAGATAGTTTCCATGAAGAACAAGACCAGCTTGTATGATCTTTCATGTTGCTTTAATGTAATGTAGAAATAAAATAACACTTTTTTATATAGAAAAGAGATTCTTTCCAGCTTTTATAACATATATAACCAAGGACAAAGAAAGAATTATATATAAGTTTTTCTTCTAAGTTATCACACTTATTTATATATCTAGAAACATGGAGATGTATGTTAATATATATATTAAATATTAATGTATGTGTATATTTATAATGCAAATATAATAATATGTTTTGCTAGACTCGGGACAAAACCGAACTAACCAGTTGAAACATTGATTAATTGTATTTTATATAAGATTAAGAATTGCTTATATTAATATTTTTATAGCGATTCATAATATTAATTTGGTTCATAAAAAATAACTTAGACAGTGTTTAAAACCAAATTTTATGTTGTTAATAGACATATTTATTAATGCATATATCGAAACACGTTTTGCCAGCAGAATGTGACAGGTATATAATACTATATTAATGAGTCGTATATATGCTTATTAAACAGGGATTAGTGTATTGCTTTTAGACTTCTAATTTGTAATTTGGTAAAGGGTTTACTAAAGTCTCATTGTTAAACAAAAAAATATCTGGTAAAAAATTTGATTTAAGAATCTAATTGTTAGTAGTAATTAATATAATAAAATCATTTTAAAATCCTTGAGCCTGTGATGTAAACTGTTACCAGACTACAACTTTATAGGTAGACACAATTAATACAATTAAAACATCTAGAGCCCATCAAACTCAGCAGTATATGATATCTTGTTGGTAACATTTTAATGTCTCTTTCATAGTTCATAAAACTAGTACAACATTTTAAAAACAATTAATTACTACAACATATTTTATTTTACAATTTTTAAAAATCGGCATAATGAATCATATGTGTAATTCACAAGTAGTACGTGATACTACTATATATCACCACACAAAGCTGAGTGTAAAGAAGGTAGGTTTCTCTAGATATACACACATGAAACATATGTACAAAAGAGACAAAAAGAAAAAAAAGTGGTGACTTAGGGTAAATTTATTAATGGAAAAAAATGTTTGTATGTTTCAAGAGAAGTTTCTGGTATTGGTCTAGCTCTGGTACAAATCTAATAATTGTGTAATATAAATGCCTAATGGCAAGCCAACGACCAAGTGTCAAGAAACTCAAGCTAATTAAGAGTAAGATATATCAAGTGACACAACCATATTATCGCCCAACCACTATCTAACATGATTAAGTTTGTATATATATGCGCATAAAATACTATATATTAACGATCTTATATGGATTTCCTCTGTACAAGAATCAGAAGATACTGTGGCATGTTGCATTGTTGCTTTATAATTTATTTATGTTCGACACCGAATAAAAATTATATATAAATACATAAATTCTTAAGCTCTTTGAAAACAAGTAAAATGACATCTAAATAAAAGCATAGAAAATAATTCCTTCAATTTAAATGAATTCTCGTTTTAGGGTTAGTTTTTTGTTTTACATTAAATGTTATTTTAATTTTTAGGACAATGTAAAACTTACAATTATATTTTCATTTAATATACTGATCATTGATCAATCAAAATATTTATAAACAAATAATCAAATAATTTTTCTATGTACAGAACTTTGAATATCAATTTTTGGGAAATCTAAACTAAACTTTTTCACTTTTTGATAGTAATCAATAAATCTTGAATTTGAGTGACTATATTTGTTTTGTTTATGTTAAATTTCCAAATAACATAAAACCAAAACTCGTATATCTCTGTGTTAAAATGTAAGATTTGTATAACTTTATCTTAGAGGAAACATACTCGATATTTCAGAAAACATAACATCTATAAGGTTATAAGACCAACATTTAATATATCTTTTACTCTATTCATATATATTAAAGAAGATACACCTTGTGATATGGTAGTTGTGTTCTTACATATTAATAACTCGAGAGCGAAATAAGTGAAGAACTAGGTAGTTCCACGTATACTTAAAAGACAAAATATGATGAAGCCACGAAGGTTTTAGTCTTTTATAATTCGATTTGATAAACAATCATTATTTGGGTAAACTTGAAACTGGTTATTAATGAATGGGTCCAATATGCTAAAGATATTAAATACTCACAGAATTTGGTTGGTTCATTATTTGTTCATATCGGTTAAAAAAAGAAGAAGAGTGGATCCTATCCAGCTTGGTACGTAATTATAATTGATGGTTACAGATACAGACACGTGTAAGATGTTCGGTCATAATCTATTTATTTATTACCCTTTATTTAGGTGTTAAAGACATATCTCAAACTAGTTGTGGCAATATGATGCGTGGCGTAGTAAGGAGAGATACCTATAGTTTTCCGACAACAACTCCTAACGCATACTAAAAATACTCGAAAGCTTCGGTTCAGAAATCGTTGCAGGGCAAAATTCTCAAGCAATCACTAACGCTAGCTAGACGCGTGTCAATGGACTATTCGTTGTAAATGCTTTAGAGAAGAAAAAACAAGTTTTATCATCTTCGTCATTTAGCTTTTACTAGCATCTTGGTCATATTTATTTTGCTAAATTAATTTTTTTTGTTAAAATATTGTTAATTTATATGATTTATTAGATTTTTTTTAAAGAATTTATTGAATTTTTATTTCATTAATTTTTTTTAAAATTATATTAATTTTAAAAATTATTTAAATTGAGATTTTATTATATGAATGAAATTAAATGTTAGAACTAACAGCAAATAGGATAAAATAAAATATTAAAAAATATAATATACATATTTATTAAAAAAATGTTGACAAAATTTTTTAAAAACATTGTAAAAAAAATACATATAAAGATTTAATAAAAAAAGATGCAAAAGAGAAATAAGTAGGGGAAGATAGTTTTAGAAAAACAAATAAGGCCCCGTTCGTTTCTTCATCCAAATGTTGCATCTAGATGCATATGCAAATGTTAGTATCTGGATGCAGATGTTAGATGTTGTTCGTTTATGTATTTGAGATTTGTATCTAAATATCACATCTGAATGCTATTTTGTTCGTTTTAGCATCTGTAATTATATCCAGATGCAACTAATAGAAAATGACTAAAAAGGACAATTTTTTTACTAATAAACAATGTCTAACTATTTAAATTATAATAATTTTTTTTGAAAACAGTTGTAGCTTAAAATTAGGAACGGTTGATTAATTATGCAATTTTTTTTATTGTATTATTTATAATAATAAAATATAATTGTTAAAATAATTGTAGGTTTAACACATTAAAAAATTAGTCGTATCAATCAAATAATACAATAGTTTTTAAATTAATTACTTATGTTTTAATATAATTAGATATCCAAGTTTTCTCATTAATAAGGGATCCCACTTTATATATTTTAATTTGTTATGAAGTTATTGTTGGAATTTATTTTCAATTGTATTTATATAATCCTAAAAACTATATTAAATTATTTGATCGTAAAATCATCTAAATTGTCTGGACCTAAACACGGAACCAAAACAGGTCAAAATTGGCGTTACTATTATCACACTGACACCTGCCAGTCTGAAGATAGCGTTGGTTCTTGTCGATAGCGATTGACAGAGACATAATTCGACTAAAAAAAGAAGATGATACATCATAAAATCATACTTAACGTAAAATCTTATGGAAATGTAATTAAATTTATTGATATCTAATTAAACAAATGAGAAAATAGTCTATAAAAATCAGTTTCATAAATGAGCAAAAGATGAGTATTGTCGGCCAAAAGAGTTGTAAAGGAAGCTACGTCGTATTGAAGTTGGACAGTAGGAAGGCCAAAGTAGGTGTTAGTTATATATCATTACTACCACATATAATATAACCATGAATAAACTGTTTTTATTCTGATTTTTTTTGCTCTCTTCCCAACCATTTCCTTCAATGTCTTTATGTACTCTTCATTTGATGTGATAAAGATGTCACTCCCTTTAAAAACAACAATTACTTTCGAATTTTATAAATATACGATTTAAAACTTGAGTTACTCAAGAACTTGACACATACTTAAAACCTAGAAAGAAAAAGAAAGATCATGTACATTTACTAGGAAATACTCAACCATTGGACCAAATGTCCTAGTTAATACGACTTATATAATCATCCAACAATATATGTTTCTTTGTGCCTCGATCCATCTCAAATCTCTTACTTTGAATCAATAATGTAAATTACATTCAACAGTATGTACTGTCTCACTCACTAAGATATATATGGTCCAATACTGACACGTACTATATCATCTAAATTGGAATTTGGTAGGCCCAATTATTTCAAACCTAATAATCTGGATGGTTATAGGCTTTTTTCATATCTCCCTAGTATTAAATCAATTAGAAAAAAAGAGAGTGAAACTAATCAGAATAATGATATTGTGTATGAGAGATATGGAGCTCATATCGATGGAAAAGCGAGTTCAAGCTAACAAAAAAACACTTGTCATTACGGTTTCTTCACTTTCATGTACACTGTTTTATTATTCCCGTCAGTCTACTCTGTTTTCTTTATCAGAAGATTGTATGTAATATTCTCCAACGAAAAAAACACATCAAATACTTTTGGGCTTCATTTAACAGATTGTATTGGCCCATATGCTTAACTAACAGCAGCCAGGTCCGATCTTTTGTTTCATGTTGTTTGTCTGTCAAATCATACAAATCATAACATAATACAAACTTAAACTTAAGTCAAATATTTTAATTTTAATTCACAAAATAATTGTTATATTTTGACATCTGAATTATTTTAAAGTAATTCTCTTATATACCACCAATTTAAATTTAATTTTTATAAACACCATTAAAATTGATTTAAGACAAAATTATCATTTAATAACTCAATTAAATTAAAAATTATATTATATTTTTGAGAAATTACATAAAATCCAAACATTAAACACTAAACTCAACCACTAAATATTCAACCCAAACAATAAAAAAACTAAACCCAACCACTAAATATTAAACCCTAACATTATAATTTTAATAAAAAATAGTATTTATGTCTAATTAAAAATAATAATGTAATTTTGTCCAATAAACTATAAATGATGGTATTAGAATGATTTACTCTTTATTTTATGTTTCTATAATTTATAATTCAGTCAAAATTAATTATTTTATTATTATTTTGTTTATTTAATATTTTATGAACAATTTATATTTTATAATAATATTAAGGACTCGTTCGTTTCCTCATCCAGATGTTGCATCGAGATGTAGATGCAGTATCTGGATGTAAATGTTGGATGTTGTTCGTTTATGTATTTACGATTTTTATCTATATGTCGTATATGGATGTAGTTTTGTTCGTTTTAACATTTCTAATTATATCTAGATGCAATCAATAAAAATGATTAAAAAGGACAAATTTTTTAATGTTAATTAATATTTAACTATTTAAATTATATATAATTATTAAATCATCGTTTACACGATTATTTTATTTTATTAATATATTTATACAATATAAATGAAAATATATTTTTGTTTTTACGGAAAAACATGTTTCAGCTGTTTGGCAAAAAACAAGATTTCCGTATTTTTTATAGAAAAATGTTTTAGCATCATTACAAGATTTTCCGCATTTAGTGGTGGGAACCCTTGTTTCAGCCTTTTTTGTAGAAAACTTTTTTTAGTATTTTTGACGGGAAAATGTGTTTTATATTTTTGGCAGAAAAAACGTGTCTCCGTATTTTTGGCGAAAAAATGTGTTTCCGTATTTTTGGCAGAAAAACATGTTTTTGTATTTTTGCGAAAATGTGTTTCTGTATTTTTGGCGGAAAAATGTGTTTTCGTATTTTTTTGCGGAAAAACGTGTTTCTGTATTTTGCAGAAAAACGTGTTTCCGTATTTTTGGCGGAAAAATGTATTTCCGTATTTTTTGCGGGAAAATATGTTTCCATATTTTTTGCGGAAAAACGTAGTTCCGTAATTTTTAGCAGAAAAACGTTTTTCCGTATTATTGGTGAGAAAGCATATTATCGTATTTTTGACGGGAAATATGTTTCCTATTTTTTGCGGAAAACGTATTTCCGTAATTTTGGCAGAATATATGTTTCCGTATTTTTGGCGGAAAAATGTATTTCCATACTTTTTTACAGAAAAACGTGTTTTTGGATTTTAGTCGAAAAAACGTGTTTCCGTATTTATTATGAGAAGACATATTTCCGTATTCTTTCTGGGAAAAATTGTTTCCATATTTTTTACGGAAAAACGTTTTTCCGTATTTTTGGCAGAAAAATATGTTTTCGTGTTATTGGCAAAAAAATATGTTTCCATAATTTTGTGAAAATGTGTTTCCGTAGAAAAATTGGCAGAAAATTTTGTTTTTGTAAATTTTTCAAAAAAGTGTTTCCTAGTTTTTATAGAAGTAAATTATTATTGTATTTTTTAATTTTTTGACGAAAAAACTTATTTTCGTATTTTTTTGGTGAAAAAACATATTTCTGTATTTTAGAGAAATTTTTATAAAAAAAATAGTTTTTTTGTGTTTTAGAAAAAAAAAACTTGTTTCCCTATTTTAGTGAAAACATATATTTATATATAATTTTTATTTTATTATTTAAAAAGAAGGGTATTTTAAACTTTTGGATTTTGAGAAGGAGATGCAGCATCTGGAAGCTAACTTTTTTAACATCTCAAATATCTCATTTCAAATTCTGAATGCAAAACTAAATGAAAAAAACGAACAACATCTGAGCGTTTATGATGCAGGGCATATAGTACTATTGTACATTGTATTTTTGACACGTTTTGTTTCATCATTTGTTTGGTGATGAACGTTTTATTTTCTATAAATAGGGTCTTAGAAACCATTGTTAGGGGTGGTTGAAATTTTGTTGATTTTAATAAAAGGAAATTTGAAGTTTAAAGATCTTGTAATCCACAAGAACTGAGAGGAGTACTCTCGCCGTAACCGACTCGAGCATCACCTCTCTTCTCCATCTTCTCACCTGTTACTTAGTCACCTCCGGAGACTCTGTTTTCGTCTCCAAAAACAGAGCATCATCTGTTTCGCCCAAGTTGATCGAAACAGCTTCTACTTCAGTTGGTATCAGAGACTCTTTCGTTCCCGTCGCTATCGTCTTCCGCCATAATCACTTTTCTTCTTCGTGTTTTGAATTCTGAATCTTCCTCCTCCTCTGTTTTCGTTGTTTGCTTCCGCACTTCGCGTACACAACAATGGCGCCGCCGAAGCAAGATGTACCTCCGGCACAAGATCTTCCAGCAATTCGTGATGCTATCATCACTTCCAATGATAATCTTCAACGGAGTCTTCAAGATTCAATCGGTACATTAACAGAGGCGATTAATCGTTTAGTCAATCTTCACCAACAACCTCGTTTCGTCGTGCCTGATAATGTTGACGTTCACCCTCGTCAACAACCCAATCGACATGAGATAGTTCATAATCTACAAGTTCAAGAACCTCGTATTGAACATCAACCACGACAGGTTATGAATTGGCGAAACAATGAATTGCCACAACATGATACACGTTGGGAAGCAGGTTTCCGCGTCGACATTCCTGAGTTTCATGGAGGTATTCGTGGTGATGTTTTACTTGATTGGATTTATGCAGTTGACGAAATTCTTGATTTCAAAAGCGTCCCTGATGATCGACGTGTGGCGCTTGTTGTTACACGATTCAGAGGACATGCCGCCTCTTGGTGGCAACAGATAAAAGCCACAAGAACACGTGCAGGGAAAGAATCGATAACCTCATGGGATAAACTCAAACGGAAGCTTAAAGCAACTTTTCTTCCTCACAATTATGATCGTTTGTTATATACAAAGTTACAGAACATTCGACAAGGATCTCGGACTGTTGATGACTATGCGGAAGAGTTTTATCTCCTTCTTGCTCGTAATGAGATTTATGACAGTCCGATTCAATTGGTGTCACGTTTTATTTGTGGCCTTCGTCCTCAGTTACAGAACTCTCTGATGCAGTTTGATCCTACAACTGTTGCTGAAGCTCACCGTCGAGCTTCTTCATTTGAGCAGCAACTAAAAACATCGGTCTGGTCCTCAAATACGTCTCGAAATCGCCAGTTTGACTCCCAAACACCATCTTCCAGTATTCCTTCACACGCTCATGGTGAACCTTCATCTTCGGAAGGCAAGACTGGTACCAAACAAGACGAGCTCAATTTACGGCGATCGTCACGTAATGCGTTACGATGTTTTACTTGTGGTGAACCGGGTCATCGTTCTACAGCATGCCCAAATCAACGTCGCGGCACGAGTGGATTGGTCGCGGATGATAACAGTAATATACAAAGGGAAGCACATGATGAGGACGAGCTTGATTCAGACGATGAGGGTGGTGTTGTGCATCACACTAGTGGTGATACAGGAGTTGCCTTAGTGTTACACCATGTGTGTTTGTCTCCACAACAGAGGGAAGAACACTGGTTACGTACTAATATTTTCAGATCAACTTGCACCATTAAAGGACGCATATGCACATTTATCATTGATTCCGGTAGTAGTCGCAACGTTGTGTCGTCTACCGCGGTTCGAAAACTTGGACTACAGGTAGAACCACATCCTGCACCTTATTCACTTACTTGGTTTCAAGACGGCGTGGCTACCAAGGTCACTACACGCGCACTGGTTGTTTTCTCTATTGGTCCTCTCTACAAAGATCGTTTCTATTGTGATGTGGCTGATATGGATATTTGTCATCTGCTACTTGGCCGTCCATGGGAGTATGATAGAAAGATTATGCATGATGGTGTTAAAAACACTTATCAATTTTTTTGGGAGGCACACAATATCGTACTCTTACCGACTCCACCTACAACAGCTCCTCGTGTTGCTCCTCCTCAAGTGTGCTCGGACTCTCCACTTAAGCCACCTTCTACTGTTTCTTCTTTGTGTTCTGCCGCTGATTTTGAACGAGAATTTCATTCAGCAGGTGTTGCTTTGGCTCTGGTTCCTCTCACGACAGCTGCGACTAATACAACTGCACATATTCCATCGCTCCTAACCACCATTCTTGATGAATTTGCTGATATTTTTCCTTCAGAACTACCGTTAGGACTGCCACCTCTGCGCGATACTCAACACCATATTGATTTTGTTCCCGGGGCGACGCTACCAAACAGGCCACACTATCGCATGAGCCCAAAAGAACATGAAGAGTTACGACGCCAAGTAGAGGATTTGCTTCAGAAGGGTCACATCCGCGAAAGTCTTAGCCCTTGTGCTGTGCCGGCTTTGCTCATTCCCAAGAAAGATGGTACCTGGCGCATGTGTGTGGACAGTCGAGCTGTCAATAAGATTACAGTCCGCTATCGTTTCCCTATTCCACGGCTCGATGATCTACTTGATCAAATCGGGACTGCAACCATTTTTTCGAAAATTGATTTGAAAAGTAGATATCATCAGATTCGTATTCGACCGGGTGATGAATGGAAGACGGCTTTCAAGACACGTGAAGGACTTTTTGAATGGCTGGTGATGCCTTTTGGTTTATCAAATGCTCCTAGTACGTTCATGCGTGTTATGAACCAAGCTTTACGACCTTTCATTGGTAAATTTGTGGTGGTTTATTTTGATGACATTCTCATCTTTAGTTCGACACTGACTGAACATGCAGCACATTTACGGTCTGTCCTCACTGTACTACGTCAAGAGAAACTATTTGGTGCACAACAGAAGTGCGAGTTTGGTACATCCGAGGTCAAGTTTCTTGGTTACGTTATCTCGGACAAAGGTCTCTCAGTCGATAGTGCGAAGGTTGAAGCTATTCGTTCTTGGCCTCTTCCACGGACAGTCACTGACGTACGTAGTTTCCACGGCCTCGCTTCTTTCTATCGTCGTTTTGTGCACAATTTTAGTACGATTGTCGCTCCACTCACGAGTTGCATCACAACCGGTAAGTTGGTCTGGACAGACGAAGCTTCCACCGCATTTGAAACAATCAAACAGAAATTGACATCTACTCCAATACTTATTCTCCCTGATTTTTCTTTAACATTTGAGCTTCATTGTGATGCCTCTAAGCTCGGCATCGGTGCCGTCTTGAGCCAACAGGGGCGTCCTATTGCTTTTTTTAGTGAGAAACTTTCAGGTTCTCGCACTCGTTATAGTACTTATGATGTGGAGTTTTATGCCATAGTACAGGCCATTAAACATTGGAGACACTATTTGGTGCATCGTGACTTTATATTTTTCACAGATCATGATGCCTTGCGTCACCTCGATAGTCAGGTTAAAGTCTCAGCCAGGCATGCATCATGGATCGCCTTCTTGCAGCAGTTTACCTTTTCCATTAAACACACTTCTGGAAAAACTAATCGGGTTGCTGACGCCCTCAGCAGACGTCATACACTTCTCACAACTATTCACACTTCTGTTCCAGGTTTTTCAACATTTGCTGATTTATATAACACTGATCCTTTCTTTTGTCGGATTTTTACAGAGACAGAGCAGGGCATATCTGATGACTATACCCTCCAGGATGGTTTTTTTTTCAAAGATTTGCGGCTGTGCATCCCTGACTGTAGTCTCCGCCTTCAGCTCATTACAGAATTACATAATGAAGGACACGTTGGCAGAGATAGAACTTTACAATTGCTGACAACGTCATATTTTTGGCCTTCGATGAGGCGTGATGTTGAACGATTTGTGGAACGGTGTCGTACTTGTCAACAAGCCAAAGGAAGCGCGTCTAATGCCGGATTGTATCTTCCTCTTCCGATACCGACTCAACCATGGACTGACTTGAGTATGGATTT
>KE157279.1:1031-21735 GCA_000411055.1 Leavenworthia alabamica
TAAAAATATATAAATAACATTATATTTTTTATATCAAATAATATTATATTTTTAAAAATTATTAATTATCTAAAAAATTAAAAATATATAAATTAGGAGAACAAATAATTTTCATCTCTTAGTTCTAAATCTGTTTTTTGACAGGTTTGTTCTGAAATTCAAATTTTTGCACACAACCGATATTAACAATTTCGCTCATAACCTCCAATATCACAAACCATTAAATGTAATATTAAAGGAAAGTAGATATTTCTTTGAATAAATGTTGTTTGGATATAGGAATAAAATTTGAAGTGTTTGGCTACTTGAATAAACATAAATTTTGTACTTCAATTTTAATAGGTAGATAGATATGAATTTTATATGTAGTAGGAAAAAGTAGTAATTCAGACTTACATAACTTACCTTTATATTTGATTTTAATATATATAGTACACATTATACGTCACAGTATATATATATATATATTACATATGATAAATATAGGTTTATTGTTTAAGGCTTTATTTTGATATATACACATATCATATATATATACCGTATGTACATACACCACATATATTATATACTGTGAAGAAGAAGCAGGATTCAGAGCAATAGAATGACCCACGAGGCCACGAATCTTTACGAAACTTAGAAGAAAAATCCAAGCTTAACAAATGGAGTTTGCATCTTAGTGGCATGCCTAATTCCTAGAGTAATGCATGTGTTAATTATTATTATTTTTTTACGTCAAATCACTTTATTAATTAACTGAAATATTCACAGTCGTTATAAAATAAGTTATAATAAGATTTATGAATCATGAATTGAAGTAGTTTTAAAATGAATCTTCCAATGTAAACTAAATATAACTCCAAACCCTATCTCTTTCTAGATTTTATTAATGTAGTCAGAGCCTTCTCTCATTAAATAAAATTATGCTATATAGATATGAACATAGCCTCAGGATGATTTGCTTTTCCTGCTAACTTATGTTGCCATTGTTTGTTTAAGAAAATAATATATTCAATTAGACAACATAAGAATAAAACATGCAAATTTTACATACTTTGCATACTCATATAGTTGTTCAGATTTCTTAGGTATTCTTCTCTTCTATGGAGGTGGACATGTCTGATCAAGATTTAGCTTCTATAAAAGATATGTATATTCCAATATAATCCACCAACAAGAGATGCGATCAATAACTTCACTAACATCGATAGAACCATCTTTAACAAAGACACAAATCACATCAATAACTTAGTATATGTTACAAAAATAAAGCAATATAATACCCATCTCAAACCTTTATGTATTTAATAGCCAAATATATTATAGCACAAGCCCAATAACAACCGAATGCCCATATAACTAGGTTATAGCAAGAAGCTCATATATATTCATGTAATGAATCTCAATATTTCTAACCTAGAGTTGCCATTTGTGCAACTCATCTTCAACTTTGTATGAATCAATCAAAATCTATTTGAGCTTGGTGACAATTTAAATATTTCTTTTTTTTTAGTTTTTTTGCAAATAATAAAGCTCATGGAGCTATTTCTATTTCATGTTTTAGTTAAATAAAGGTTAAATCTTTAAGATTTTGGATTCTCCAACAAAATTACTCATTCGTCTAAACATATATTAAAATAATTTATATATACAATAGCTAATTATACAAATAGTTTTTTTTTTAAATACTTAATTTCTCATTAAAATAATTTACTAACTGTAAATATAAACAATAAATTAAAATAAAAGACATATAAAATAAAAATAAAAAATCTATGCATAGTGCAGGTATTTAAAAAGAAAAATATGTTGAAATAAAAACAACCAAACAATTTTCCATTGTAGGAATATATGTGCTAGGTAAGTATAAATTTAATTATCCATATATTACCCAAAAAAATTTCAAAGATTTAATAATCTATATTAAGCAAATAATAAAATTACATAATTTTATTATTCATACTAAGCAAAAAAAAGTTTCATATATCAAAAGAAAAACGTAATACATCTGTCATACCAAATATATATGAAATATCCTATAATAATCCATATTAAGTATAAAAAAAAAGATTTACTTCTATTTATAAAAGATAAACAATATCTCATGTTTGCCTACATAGTAGTAATTTAATGCATATTTATTATTATCTGAGTTGTGATATTTTTTACAAAACAAGTATAATCCAATTTAACTACACCACTCAATAAATATTAAACTCAAACATCTAAACATTTCACCTGGTAAGCTTGAACTTCTTTGTGATTTTTAAAACCAAACAAATTAAAACACAGAAAGTGAAAAAATCTGTCTTTGTGTCTCTGTTGAGCAAGTTGTGTTACAAATTATGACCATGAATGCTGAACAAAAGATGAAACTTGTGAAAGCTATCATAATCTCTATTCCTATCTTTTTATCAATCATCATCCTCTTCATCTGCTGTATCATTTACCATCGTCGACGTCACAACTTTATCGATTTGTATTCTCTTTATGAGGATAGTTTCGACTTCACCAACGACCTCTCTATGGTATAACTTAAAGTTCTTTTTATTTCATTGAACTTACTCTTTATAATGATGGGTTTTGTTTTGTATTGATTTTTTTTGCTTAATTATGAAAAAGATTGAATTAAGGCTGCCTAAAGAAGTGAGAGAGATGCTTCCTACTGTTATTTTTGGGGAGAGTTTCATTGTCAATGATTCACAGTAAATTCTCTTATTTATCTTACAGTAACTTTAAATTAATCACATTTTAAGCTTTTTAAATGTTTAAAATTTTCAAATTTTAACTGCTCTTTTCAAAAGTATTTTAGTTTATTATAAGCCTCAAAAATGAGATTACTAGACTATAGAAATAGTTATGTTACAATTGTTTCAAATGATATCTTTATTTTTTAATTAAATAAATAATAAATTACAACTATAATATATTTATGTTCTAGATTTGGTCAAAAATTAAACATAAAAAATAAATAAAAATCACATGTAATGTTCAAAACAGTTTAATATTCAATATAATTTATTATTTATTATTTAAAATAGTCATAAAATTATGATTAACTATAAAGTAATTTTAAAAGAATTAATAATTTTAACATGTAATTATAAATCAAGAATCATTTAAAAACAATGGAAAAAAATACAAATAAAAATCAGTTACTAAATTAAAATATATACTTTTAACAACAATAACTAATTAATAGTGACAGTCTTAACAGTAACAATTTATATAATAAATATTTTACAACAAAAAACGTACATCAAAACTCTTTGATGCTTATATAATTATTGACCTCATAATATGAATATTAACTCCCCATGAAAACTAAAATAACTGTTTTTTTCTTGAAAATAGGTGTTCAGTATGTCTTGAAGAGTATCAAGTAGGTGAAAAACTACAACAAATTCCATTATGTAGCCACATTTTTCACATGGAATGTATTGATACTTGGTTAGCTTCACATTTGACTTGTCCTTTGTGTCGTGTCTCTCTTATCTCCGGAGTTCCCCAAAACCTATCCCATGAAACTCCATATAATGCCTCTTCCATGGAGAATACTAATGCAGGAGCTTCAACTCAACCAGATCCTAATCAATAAGCAAAATAGAAACTCATAACATATAATGAACAAAACTAAATAAATATGATTGTTTTAATTTTTGAATAAGATTTAAAATATATTTGTTCTCTTTTTTTGTGTCTTTTAACATTTCTTGGAATAAAATGAGACCATATTAGAAGAGAAAAATGGGAGTTTGGAAAGACTTTGAATTTATAAGTATTAATTTCATAAACACATGGGTGTCACCGTGTTTTTTTTTGTAAAATTGATTTGATAGTTTAGGTTGAGTTCTGATATGATTAATAGTTTGTTAAATTTATAGTTGATTTTTTTCACTAGTAAAAATTATCATTTTTATAGAGTTTAAAAATATATATGTAAAATAGAGAGGAGAGTTTAACCGCTCGCTTTGATGAATGGCTCATACACTGAATTAAGCTATGTTTTCCCTATTTATGAGAGATTTTAACCAAGCTGGACCACCGATTGCTAAATATGACTGAACACGTCTATCTTCTGTAACACTTCTAGCGATGTGTGTAGCCACCAAATTTGCTGATGCAGAAGATAAGAAAAAACTGCATAAATGGAACTCCAATCGTAACTTGTTTATTCTGTCCACAAAAGAACGAGACATTGGCCATCTTTTAGGTTGCATTAAAGTTTCAAAACCTTAAGCATTATCAATGCAAAAATTCATCCGACCCAATCTCAAATCCAACATGCTACGCATCGTCCATAAAAGACAACGCAAGATAGCCGAAACTTGATTCCTTACGGGAGTAAAAGCATCCCGAGCATGAAATAAAACTTTTCCTTCATTATTACGAACAATTCAGGCTCTCCCAACAATTCTAGAATCTGATATCCATGAAGCTTGCAAATTATATTTTACATAGTCTTTACCGGGTCTAGACCATTTATATGTGGTTCTGAAACCTGATTGTCTGTAGTCAGGATTTTTAGGTAGGTTGTTATTCAGGATCTCCCATTCCTCTGACTCTTCTAATGCCTTA
Organism: Leavenworthia alabamica; assembly: GCA_000411055.1. NCBI lineage: Eukaryota > Viridiplantae > Streptophyta > Magnoliopsida > Brassicales > Brassicaceae > Leavenworthia > Leavenworthia alabamica. Next base: position 5,607 of record KE157279.1, read on the forward strand.
ACTACAATACAATCTGTTAAGCTTGATTTTCCTTCATATATTTTAGAATTTATAACTGATTATGTCTACATAATTTTATTTATATTTTATTCTATTTAAGTTTAATACTTTTAATAGGATATTTTCACATAGTGTGTCACTTAATTAAGTTTTGCTTTCATGGTTACAAAATCAATGAGACTTTCAATGGTTTCACAAAGTGGATGCAAGGTGACAAAACTATTTTTAATGAAAAACAATGTCTTCATTACATTATGCAGATACCTTCAGGTTGAGATATTCTAGACTTGTATAACTTATTATAGTTTATGTTTGAGTTTAGCATAGATGTTCACTTATATCATAACACATACACTACTGTTATAGAAGTTTAGGTATATTATTTAAGTTTTTTATTCATGCATATCCTATTAATTCGAAATCGATATACTTTGTTTTTTGTCGATCAGATCCGAATAATCTGATCCGTTTGCCTAGAGTGAGCCTGCATAGTGCATACAATACATATTTTCTCTAGATTATATTGTAAGATGTTGTGTGTGCATAATGAAAATGTGTGCATAGATGTAAAACTTGCTGTATAATGAATGTAATTTGGTTAGTTCATTTCTAATTTGTCAAAATAACATTTTGTCAACAATGTGTTATCCTACCATCTTTTCCACTCTGATAGATTGTAGCTTTGATAGTAAAATCGCTGATTTTGATATCTCGCATTGACGGCTAGCTGATCCGCTTCTTTTTTCTTGTCTCTTGGAATCCAAAGTAGTATAAACCTTTTTAACTCATGTGTTTGCTTTTTAACTTTGTCGAACATGAATGTGAAAGTAGACAAATCATGTGGATCATTAACCACATACACGAGATCCGAACAATCCCTATAAAAACAAATCTCTTTTTAAAAAAAATTCTACCACACTTTGCATAACCCAAATCAAATATTGCAATTCAGAATAAAGTGAAAAACTATTTTATGTATATTTTTCGCTTTTTTTAACTCTCATTTGTCTTTTCTTTCTACTTTCTCAATTACAAAAAGAGTGAATGTGACTTTGAAGAGAAAAATAAAGGGGGCTGACGATCTATTCCCACACAAACTATGACTTGTACGACTAAACTCACACAAACTTAAACCCGCGTTTAAAACCCACTAGCTAGAAAAGTTTAATATGTTTGGTTTATTAGACATTGTCGAATCTGTTTGTTTATTAGACATGGAGAAGGTAATGAGTTTTTTTTTTTTGTCATTTAAGGCTTCTCAAGATGCCGAAGGTTCTCAAGTTTCTCAAGTTGCACAACCAATTCAAGCTTCTCATGTTTCTCAAGCATCTCAACCAACTCAACCTATTCAACCATCTCAACCTTCTAAAGCTTCAAAAGCTTCAAAAACTTCTAAAGCTTCTAAAGCTTCTAAACCAAGTACTCAACCAAGTCAAGCTTCTCAACCAACTCAAGCTTCTCATGTTTTTAAACCGGACCCTTCTACACCAGTTACAGACAGCACTAAATTTCTTTGGAAAACTAGAGTTATAACTAGTGTTAAGATAGAACCAAAAAGTCTAAAGAAGAAAGAGAAGAAACAGATAAAAGAGAAAAAATGTGGATCATCTTCACTTTCATTGTAGGAGTGCTAGTTCTAATCTTTAGGTAGTTACTTTAATATCTTTTGATGTTTTGGTATCAAAACTAATGAATGTTTTATATATGTATCAAAACTAATGAATGCTTAGGTATCTTTTGATGTTTTAGTATGTTAATGGTTTATCTTTTGTTGAATGCATAACATGTATTTTTTTGATGAATGCATAATCTGTATCAAAATTTGTTAATTAATAATAAAGCTTCAAAACACTACTAATGTTTTTAATCAAATACAAACATATCATCCTCATCATTGATCAAATACAAACATAATCTGAAACATACAAGCTAAACTTAAACACAACATAGTATCATTGACCTAAACACAACAAAATCTGAAAGATACAAGCTAAACATAATGATCGAATGATTTTTCTAAACCAACAATGATCATACAAGGTAAAATGACAAGAATCATCCTCCTTTTCGTACTTGCTTTGGCTTCACTTAGAACAGATTCTACCTTCTCAAATACCTCTTCTTCGACCTTCACTATAACCTTATCAAACACTATCTTCTCATACTCAGCACCATCAAACACAATTTCATTTTCCCTTATCATTTGCTCAAGTCTCTGAGAATTAGATTTCAATTTCTCCACTTCATTCAACAACACCTCATCAACTCATTTGAATACATGATTGTCATTCATTAACTGCCAGATTAGGAACAGTTAAACTCAACACAAATATATATACACTCATCGAAACAAACAAATATTACCTTATTTGAAAAAGCATGAAAACAACAAAAATAACGCCTGTTAGGATTATAATCCGATTTTGAAATCTTAACAACGATTTGAGCACCACACCAACAGATATTTGGTATACCAACAACTCTATTTCGAATAGAATTTGACGAACCAGTTGAACCAGAGATATTGCTCATCTAAAAAAAATTTATGCTACAAAAACTTCATAATCGAACTCCTAAAGACAAATTATACCTAAATCGAGTTTTAATTTCATTAAAAAAACTTATCTTTCGATTTGATTTTCCAAAAATTTAGGGTTTGGAAAAAAGAGATTTCGAAGCTTCAGATGCAGAGAGATGGAGTCAGATTTTTTTCTTCTCTGGTTGGGTCTTTCAAAGATAATTGGTTTAGGGATTTACGGTCTTATTTGTTTCGTACCGGTTAAGTATGAAAACCGTTTTCAATCCTGGTTTTGGAGAAATAGGTTTCGATGTTTCTAATTGCGTGGGTTTTAGAATTAAACTTTTCTATCTAGTGGGTCTTAAACGCGTGCTTAAGTCTGTGTGGGTTTAGTCGTATAAGTCATAGTGTGTGTGGGAATAGATCGTCGGTCCAAAATAAAGTGTCTTTCTACAATTCATTGATTTATAAATAGGTGTATTAATTCATAGCTAAAGCATGTGGGCTAAACATAAATTGCCCTAGCAAATTTCCAAAATCTTTTGACTTCAAGTCATGTGAGGAAGTTATATCCTAGGTTTCAAGTGGAGTGGTCTTATCTAACATTGTGTCTCTTTAGTCTTTAGTCCTGGACGTTTTGGCCTATACTCGTTCCACTATTAGGATCCTCACTGTCACCTAAAGCCTTTTCATGTTATTATAGAGAATGTATTGTGACTAATTTATCAACAACATCGTATTTCTTGTTATTTGTTTATCAGTAGCTAGTGAAATGTGCTTTAAAAATTCTCTAGATCATGTTAAGCACCAGTGTTTAGAAAAAAATGGAATCATATTAAATGGTGTGATGTTGTGTTTAGTAGGGCAATCTTACATGATCAATTGACTTGTATAATTTATTCTTTGATAGTTATTTTTTTATTAAGCAACTAAATATTATATATTTGTTAAGATTTTATTTCAATGCTCTGGTTTTATTGGTTTTGTTACCTTTGTAACTTGGATTTATTGTGAATAAAATCTTGAGGATGAATTTGGTTTCGTAAACGTACATCTTCACATCTATATTTACTAAATCACAAGTAATCTCTCCTACATGTCATTCTCACAATTTTTCTAATTTTGATTATAAACAATATAATTTATATTTTTAATAATTTAATTCAAAAAAAATATATATCACGTATCCACGTTTTTTCCATCTCTTTCAACAATACACAACTAATTATTTAATTTATTTTTTTAAAATAACTGTAACTCCTAAAACTTCTTTATATCTCTCTCTATTTTTTCCTATATTTATAAAACTATTTTTATAAATAAGTTTCATCTTAATATATTATTGTAAATTAATATTTAAAAACTAAATTTTTTAATAACTATTATAAATTAATATTTTTTAATATTATTTTAATACCTAATATAAAATAACATTTAATTTACCCTTGCATGACATGGACATAATTCTAGTTAACAATATAAACAACATGCGAATGCAGATATATACAAACATAAGATTTTGGATGTATTGACTTTGACTCAATCCTAAGCATATAAATTTTTTTTAAGAGAGTTTTACTTCTTTTCTTTTTCCATATGAGACAATTTTTGCTAAAAAAAGTTAAAACATTATCTAAAATTAAAGGCAAACAAATTTAAGCAAATACTACAATCAAAGATTAGATGAAAATTTCTTAGTTTCCACTTTCCATGGATACATTCATCAAAACTCATTGTCCTTCAGTCTCATTTGAAAAGAGAATATGTATAAAAAAAACAAGTCACTGTTATATGAAGTTTTTGTATAATATGAACATTTCTATGTATCTAATCAAAACTAGTATTTACACATTATGATATATAATATTATTGTATTGTAAAACATATATTTGAGATTGCTCAGAGTTTATTTTTTATATTTGGATAAATAAGTTGATATTTTCTGTATGAAATTAGGTATTCTCTCTGCTATTGGCAAGAGTCTTTTTTCCTATATTTTATATAATAGGGTTTGTTGTTGAGGCGGCACCAAAATTTTATTGTAATTTTATTCGAAATTATTATCATATACAAAATATAAATAATAATTTTGAAATTTTCTTATGACATTTTATATGATCTGTAATAAACATAATTGTGAAATAATTTGAATAATATTTTCTTTATCTATATATTAAATTTTCAATTTATAAAATTAATATTGTTATAAATTTTAGTTAATCGATAATTATAAAAAATTTTGGTTTAATTAGATCAAACAATTATATAGTTTAAGATTGTTGTTGGGTTTTTTTTTTCAATTATGTGATTCTTACAAGTTACAACCGATAAGCTTCTATATTAAAATATATAACAAAATCAGTCTCATAGTTATAAAAAAAAGTTATAAAAACATTTTAAACATTTTAAATCAATTTCTATATGAAACCTTTCAAGTTTATTAAAAATATTGTTGATATAATATAAGAAAAATTATGTTCAAAATTTTTGATTATAATATATAACACAATTCTTTAAAAATAAACCATATAAAAGGTTGTTGATAGCTAAAATTATAATCACTTCAAATTAATAATTAACGTTTTAAAATATGCTAAATGTACCTATAGTGTATAATCGTATATGCGATTTTTATAACTGAGACTATATTGTAAATATATGTTTTATAAAATTAATAGATAAACATAAAAATTATTTAAGATAGAGTATATAAATAGATGTCTAATGACACTATTAATAAAAGATAAAATAATATTCAAGATGAATGATATAAAAGATGAATATGAATATACTAATGTCTAATCTTAGGCAAATAATTAATAAAATTAAAATAATTTAACGGTAGAATCATTTTAAGTTTACTTTTAGGGTTTATATATATATTAGTTTATCTAATTAATATATATATATATATATATTTATAGATTTTCTAAATTTCATAATTTTTATATGATTTATTTAAAAAATATTATTTCAATAAAATTCATATTCTTAATAGTAAAAATATCGAAAAATCACTATTATTTCTATAATTTTTTTTGGTACAAGATTTATTCCTATTCTTAATCTTACGTCTCAATATATATAATTAGAATGAATTATATACATTAATTTTATAGTGTTTTGAAATGTGGACCACGCCCTCTTGTTTGGTCCTCTCAGTTCTGACTTTGTCCTTTATTTCAACACGGAGAAGATAAACATCTCAAAGTTCACACACACATGACCCATAAGAACCCTAGATACTAAAAACAGGGATGATCGACTTCATCCTCGATTTCGAATACATCGCCGAAGGATTTTGTTGGTATTTTCTTATTCTCGTTGACTTTCTCTTTGACTTTTTCATCTCAATTTCTCTCTTCTTCTTTACTCTAATCACAAACTTCTCTTCTTTCCTCTTCTGTCTCAATTTGATTACTTAAAATTTACAAAACAAAAACCTGTTTTCTCAAATGGGTTTAATCAAAAACACAGTTCATTACTGTTGTGTTTCAAGAAACAATCAGATTCTTTACTCTTACAACGGTGGAGATCAAACAAACGAGACTCTTGCTGCTTTATGTTTAGAAAAGTCTCCACCTTTTCACAATTGGTACTTTGAATCTATTGGTAAAAGAAGATTTGGGTTTCTTATTGAAAATGGGTTTGTTTATTTCACCATTGTTGATGATGTTTTAAGAAAATCTAATGTTCTTAAGTTTCTTGAACATTTAAGAGATGAATTCAAGAAAGCTACTAGGAAAGATTTAAGAGGAAGCTTTACAGCTATGATTGGTTCTATTAATGTTGAAGATCAACTTGTTCCTGTTGTTTCTAAACTCATAGCTTCACTTGAACGTGTTGCTGTTGAGACTAGTAATAACAATGAAATTAAAAGTAGTAATCTTGGTGAACAAAGTGAAGGTTTGAATTCAACTAAAGCTCCGCTTTTAGGAAGGTTAAGTAAACAAGAGAAGAAGAAAGGGAAAGATCATGTGATTTCATTTAGAGGTATTGAGATTGAAGGACATAGGAAGTCTAATGATAGAATCGATGATTTATCTGCAGAGGCAGGAACATCGATGGAGTTGAGTACAGGACGTTCTTCTGGTTCTCAAAGCTTAGACTTGAAATGGAAACGTATAGTTCAGATTGTTCTTGGTATTGATGCAGCTATATGTTTGACTATGTTTGGTATTTGGTTAGCTATTTGTGGTGGTATTGAGTGTACACGTTCATGATCTGGAAAATTTATGTATACACGAATTCAGATTCTTTAAAAAAACTTGTTTCATTTGTGCAAATTCAAGTAGTCAAAAACTATGTAGCATTGATGTTTGTTTGTGAAGAGGTTTAAGTTTTAATCTGGAGTATGTATTGATTTAGTAGTCATACAGATTTGTTTAACTTTGGATTATGTATCGATTTCTTTGAGATTTTTGGATATGGTTAATGTTCATCTTTTTATGATTGAACTGTTTAAGCTTTGTCGGCTGCGACATATGCAGAGATAGCCATTGTTTCGGTGAGTTATGTTTGTGGTTAAGACAGGCATTTTTGGTGCCAATGGACTTGAGATGATGAGAAAGTAGCAGGTTGGCATGGGATTATTAACCGAACCGGTTTTGTCAAACAGAACTGAACTGAGATTTGGAGTTTGGTTATCGATCGGTTAATAGGCGTGAATCGATTGGAGCTTTTGATACGGTATCATTCGGTTAATTTTTGTGACCTTAACCCTGAATTGAAATACCCGATACCCAAACCCGATTTGAAAGTTGTAGGCGATGTTGCAAGCATCGTAATCGTAACTCTGCATTCATCTAGTTTTGATTATTATGGGCCAATAGCCCAATATTATAGCTATTGGGCTATTTTAAAACACCAACAATCTCAAACCAATACGATGTAGAATCACCATTCACCAGGTTCCAAGCTACACTTGTACAATGGAAAAAATCTACGAGGTAGAATTCAAAGCAGACGGACTCTTCCTCATCAGTTTAAGCTGTAATCATGAAGAACTCATAGTCTATCGTCCTTCATATCTCAAATACTCAAAATCTAATTGATTAGGTCTCTTCGCTACATCAACAGTTCAAATCCATGATTCAACTCCTTCACCTGGTGTCCTTCAATTGATAAAATCATTTTCACACTATTACGATTAGATGATGGTGTGCTCGTTGATGAGAGAGTGTTTAATCATGATTTTGTTAATTTAGCTTATAATATGGGTGAGTTTCTTCTACATTATGATGATGATGATGATGATGATGATCTTTTATCGTTGCGTGATCAGAAGATTCATCATCTCCTTCAGATTATAGATTCTGGTCATTTAGCTTGTTCTATTGATTAGAGTTTTTATCTTAATTCTACTTCTAAGTTAAAGTGAGAATTATTTTCTATACAATCTTGAAGAGTTCACAAATTTGAGCTTATAACTTTACTTATTTACATTGATTTATGTAGAACTCAGCAGAAGATCTTGAGCAATTCAATGATATCTTTACTAGATCAAGTAATACACTTTGTAACATCTCATTCTAATAGTGTTCATGCTCTTTAACAACTAAATTACATGGAGAACAAATCGGAGGTTTTTTCTCAGGTTTGTATATACACATTTTTTAAGTAAAATTTTTCGATTGACGAATCTAATTGAATATTTCTAACACAGTTTGTAAAGAAGATGTTGGTTTCTTTACCTTTCAGTTGTCTTATGAGTCAGGACCAGAGTGTGGAAGAAGTATATGTTCATCCTTGAACAATGATGTGTGTGTAAATCTCTAAGGACTTAAGATGACAGAAGGATTCTTGTTTGTCTCACCTGAGTTTCCAGCTTCAGTTTCCTCACTAGAGTACTGACTATTTAGAGAAGCTTTAGAGTGAATCTGGTAAGTTTCAGAGCTAAAACTAGTGCTAAATCCAGAGTTTTCGATTAAAGATTGATTAGAAACTTGAACTCCAGGAAGTAAGAATCTTTGGTGGGAATTACAAGTGTGTATGGCTCCATCACAATCACTGCACAACAATGCTCTGTCCTCTAAGCAGAACAAGTAACCTTTTCTCTCCTACATATATATACATCAAAAACATTTTTTTATTGATCGGTTCAAGACTTAATTACTATAAAATAAAATAAAAAGTTTAATCCTAATCAAAATGACAAAATGTAAATACTAATCATGTTAAGTAAAAATATATTCTAGTAAAAACAAATTTTTAGTTCTAAAACATAAAAAAAAAATACTATTATTTACTACAAAATCATTAACCCATCGGTTGAAAAATGGTTATGCAAAGTGAAAACATAATAGATTACGTCGTTGTTGTTATTGTTAATTTAAATTATTTAATTGGTAACTAATCTAGAAAATATTCATTAATTCGGAGTAATGTTGTTTTTTGGGATTATTTTCGAATTTTGAGATCGAACTGGATCCGAATACCTACAATTTCGAATTTTGTTTTGGATATTTAATAATTTTACAAAATCAAACCAAAACCAAACAAATCCAAACCAAATCCGATCCGAAGCAGTTTGAAAAGTGGTAGGATTCTAAAATCACTAAACCGGATTATCCAAAATCCAGAATAAGAACCGAAATCGAATCTGAATGTCAATGCCTAATTTAAACTATCACAATTCTCTCATTAAAGACTGGGTTTAAAAGTACACAACATACTGTTTTTTATTTATTTCTGTTTTATGAAATTTTGATTATATTTTATTAAAACAATTTTAGAAAAATATTTTCATTTAAAAATTCTGACATATAAAAAATTTAATAAGACCTGGCAAATATCACATAGAGGGGCTCCAGAGGCTGTGGTGGCAGCATTTTTTTGTAGGTCGACTCGGTGATGCCTCTGAGAAAGTATATTAGCTTCATGAACTTTAATGTCACATGACTTACAAAGAACAGCTTCATCTGAACAGCATAATACTTCTGCTTCAGCCTTCTCACAAACTTCACATTGTATCTTCATCCTTCAATTTTGACAGAGAAAATCTTATTATAAGTGAAATCTAGACAAGAGGTACAAGAAAGAACAAAAGCTTTAAATAGTCAAATGATGATGGGTTTATACCAACTTTGGCTGGCATTTAAATCAATAAATGTTCTCTCACCAAAATCTCCATAACAAGATTTTTTTCAGAAGCTTGTCTAGTTTAATTCCTTTTGAAACATAAATTGAAGAGACATAACGACAAGCTTCTCTTAAGACATAAGCATGGCAAGCCAAAAGTAATGTGAGGACCACACTATGTCGAAAGTAAATGACTCTATAGACTATAGCCATAGGCTATGGAGATCCAAAACCCTAAAAATGTCAGAAGTTGAGAATATGGAGCATGGCACATTCACACACTATCCCATCCCTTTCCCATGCAGCAGCAGCCAAAGCTCTAACGAGATTCTTCAAACACAGTTTTGGTCCCAATTATAATAATGGGCCTGTATAGAAACTAATATTATGGGCCAGCTAGTCCAATCCAGGTTTGTTTTTGGTTATTACATGAAGTCTCTGGAATATGTGAGACGCTCAAAGGAACAACAAACCTATCTAACGTGTAATAATATGATTTGTGAGCGAACCTAGAATGATCTCGATATGTCTTCAAAGGATATTTCAAGAAACTTCATCATTCTTCATACAATGTATATATATACACGCCTTAGTATTTGTGACTTACCATCATAGAAAACAACGAGAAAGTGAAGTTAAAAAGCCAAATCACAAACCATGATGAAACACTTGCTTAGTCTCCTCTTCATAGGAACTTTGTTACTTGGAAACATCAAAACAAGTGAAGGGTCTTTGTCTTCTGCACTCGACACTCCAAGCAGCTTATTATCCGATCTCTGGCTAGACAGGTTTCCAGATCCATTCAAGCTCTTGGAGAGGATTCCACTAGAACTCGAGAGGGACACGAGCGTGGCTCTGTCTCCAGCAAGAGTGGACTGGAAAGAAACTTCACAAGGGCATGAGATAATGCTCGATGTACCTGGTTTAAAGAAGGATGAAGTAAAGATAGAGGTTGAAGAGAATAGAGTCTTGAGAGTAAGTGGAGAAAGGAAAAGAGAAGAAGAAAACAAAGGAGATCAATGGCATAGAGTTGAGAGATCATATGGAAAGTTTTGGAGACAGTTCAAGCTTCCTGATAATGTAGATATGGACTCAGTCAAGGCCAAGCTTGAGAATGGTGTTCTCACTATTAACCTCACAAAACTTTCCCCGGGGAAGGTTAAGAGTCCAAGAGTTGTTAATATTGCAGCTGAAGAAGACCAAACTGCAAAAATCAGCTCTTCAAAAGAACTTTGAAGAGAGTTATAAATCCTAGAGCTCTACGAGTTTCATATTGTATGAACTAAATGAGGTGTGATCTTGTAACTTATCTATTAAAATTTATGTAACTTTTATCTATGTAATAAAATTTCATCTCTTTGTATTAAGATGCAAATAATTTGATCCGTGTGAAACAAGTTAAACATAGCTTTTGCTTTTATATTCCAAAGTCCTTAAAGATTATGCAGACAACTTGATTTATTCAGACAAAAAAATCTATATGAAAGTGGAACTATTCAGACAAACATTAACACTTTGGTTTCAACACTTTTGACTGTTAAAAATTACCCTCAATTTTTACAGTAACTGGAAATATAATCTGAACAAGATTTGGCGATTTAAAATAAAGTAAAAAGAAGATTTATTAGAAAGAGATTCCTATACAGAGAGAGTTATACATATATACAATTTTAAAGGTCATAATCAAAACTATATGATGAGGGTTTTATAAATAAGGTCAAAACTTGTCCATTAACAAGGACCCCAACAGCTCAAATACATAACAGTCCTCAACGATTCCTCAGCTTGTTTGGTCTTGTTAGAAGAGGAAGAAGATAGCTTCTTAGTCTGAGAAACAGATGTGACGTTGTTACGAAGATGTTGATTCGCTGATCTAATAACGTAGTTCCAACGGCACATACCTAATTGATCTTTTAAGGCCTCAACGGCTCCAATACTAGCAGCTACCATCCATGTTTTGGTTGTAGAACTCATTCTTATTTAGTTTCCTGTGTTCGTTGTTTGATTTTGGTTCTTTTGTATTTGTTGAGTAAAGAGAAGTTAGTATGGTTATATAAAGAGGATAGGGTTAGAAATGAAGTGGCCATTTGTTTGGTATTGAAACCAGAGGAGGTTGAGCTGTTAGTTTTGTCTACGAGTGTTCTCAACTATCGATGTCTTGAAATGACGGTTTTGGTCATTGTTAGTCAATTTTAAGGTTCATTTATCTTTATTATTTTTCTTTTTATTTATTAACCAAATTTAATAACAACACACTAGTCCAAATTATAAATAACATTTAAAGGGTATCTACTTTGTTCTTGAATGAAATGTCTAATAAATTAATGTTAATTTGACAAGTATAAATAAATGTATTTATACTAAAAGGATGTGTATTTTATATGTTAGACTATAGTTTTAAAAAAAATGTATCTCTAAAAAAGAATACAATATATTTGGATTAAAGAAAGAAAAAATATTTATTTTATCGTTAATTTGTAAACTATTATGTAATATTTTGGAACATTGGACATCGAACTTTGCACTAGATTTTGTAAGAAGTATTAGTATTGTATTATTGTTTAGTTAATCATTCGTGGGGCACAAGTGGCCATTTAGTAAGCCATAAGTTTCACACAGACGATGATACAAATGCACACAGTCCTCGGCTTATTATTGGGCCCGTATTTTTTATATAATCATATTTAATTTATTCTCATAACGGGAAAAAAAAAAAAANATAGAGGCACTTGTTTAATCCACGTGATTTAACGAAATTCCGATATTACCCCTTTTTAGTATTGTTTTATAAGGATATAAACGTCAGTTAATATCAAGACGGTAGTAACGAATGAAACCAGCGGCCAAAGCTACTGGTTTCTCCAACTTCACGGCAAAAGTGTTGACATCTTATCTTCTTACATAAACATAAACACACACAACTCAACTTCAGTTTCTATAATTTATCAAACTCATAAAACAATCTCTAAAATAACAACAAACACAAAAGAAACTATAATCTCTAAGGAAACAATGAGTTCAACATGTAAAGCATGGACAGTTGCAGCAAGCATCGGAGCTGTTGAAGCATTAAAGGACCAATTAGGTTTATGTCGATGGAATTACATACTCCGATCTGTGAATCAACATCTTAAGAACAACGTCAGATCTGTTTCTCAGACCAAAAAGTTTTCATCTTCTGTCTCCGCCGCTGTTATTTCCTCCGGTGAGATTGAAAAAGCCAAAAAAGCTGAAGAATCTCTTAGAACAGTCATGTACTTAAGCTGTTGGGGTCCTAATTAAATTTTGTATATATTTTATAATTTATAATGTATAGTTTCTGCATATGCTTCTGTTAATTCCTTGAAAATTGAAATCTCAATTTCATTTTGGTTTCAAAGAATTGAGAACTAATTCAACCTTGTGGTGTTACAAATGATGTTCCGGTTCAGGCTTAGAAACCTTGGTCAACTTATCAATATCAAATTTTATAAGAACCAGATAGACAAACGTATAATCTCCATCAACATTGCAACAAAGTTTTTCAAATTCAATTTTGAAACCAATTTTGCAAAGTCAACTCAAAGTTGAATATTTATTTTGTAAGATTGCAAAATAAGCACCGCACGATCTTAATTTAACTGACAGATTAAACACCGTTAAAAAAGAACAACGACGACGTTTTCCTTAACAATTATTTAGAAGAAAAGCTAACAGTGTTTAATCGTTCTGTTAGTCAATTAAATAACATACATATTTTGGTTCGGTTAACCCAAATCCGTGATCACGAAATGTTTTGTTTTCCTATGTAAATTTTAATTCTCCAAATTAGTGTTTTTTCCATAAAAAAGCTGTATTTTATTAGATTAATGGAAGTTTTTTTGTGTAAAAAATCAACAAAAATTTGTGAATTATGTAAAAAAATTGAAAGTTGTTTTTAATCTAAATTTGGAAGTTGTGGTTAATTTTGTATTTTCTCATTTTAGATATATATTAAAAAGTAGAGAGAACACGAGACCCACACAATCCCAAAACCAGGTTCGCATTAGCGGCACTACTTAGTCCAAGACTTAGTAAATTCCCAATATTACCCCTAATCCATTTTTATTCTGTTCATTCTAAAAAGAACAAAAACGTCATTCCCCCACCCCAGACGCAGACGGTAGTAGTAACTAATAAAACAAGCGGCCAAAGCTTCTGGTTTTAAATCCAAATTCACAGCAAATTTTGTAAGCTCCTTCATCTTTAAATAAACACAAACCCCATTCACTTCATTTTCATCAAACTCACCAACAAAAACAATTCTCCAAAATCACAGAAACGCAAACAAGTTTTTAATTCTCTTCAAGAAAACAAAATGAGTTCTACATGTAAAGCATGGACAGTTGCAGCAAGTATCGGAGCTGTAGAAGCATTAAAAGACCAATTAGGTTTATGTCGTTGGAACTACCTACTCCGATCTGTTAATCAACATCTCAAGAACAACGTCAGATCTGTTTCTCAGACCAAAAGGTTTTCATCGTCTGTCTCCGCCGCTGTTATCTCATCTGCTGAGAGTGAGAAGGCGAAAAAAGCTGAAGAATCACTAAGAACGGTCATGTACTTAAGCTGTTGGGGTCCTAATTAAATTTTGTATTTTGTGTAGATATTATAATGTATAGTTTACAGTTTATGCTCATACAGTTCATTGAACCCATGAAATTTCAGTTCAATTTTGGTTTCAATGAATGAAAGATCTTTTAATTCAACCCGGTTAACGCGATGATATCCAGTTTAACTGACTGGTTTTAGGTCTTAATACATAAAACATATAATCTCCATCAACATTGCAATTACATGTACTGTATATGCTTATAAGATTTCTCGAAACATGAAATTTCAATTCAATTTCAATTTCGGATTCAATGAATGATATCCCGGTTAACTCAGTGGTTTTAGGTCTGAATACTGATTCATGAACATAAAGAATATAGTCTCCATCAACATTGCAATAAGCCAATAACATGTACTATTTATGCTTTATATGATTCCTCGAAACATGAATTTCAATTAAGTTTCAATTTCGGATTCAATGAATAAAGCTTTTAATTCAACCTGGTTATCGCAATGATTTTCCGGTTTGTTTCCCGGTTCAGGAGTAGAAAAACGTTGGTGAACTTATCAACATAGTGATCACTTTGCAGAGAGGTAACGAAAACTTTATCTAAACGATTATTTTCACCACATCTTGTGCTGGAAGAAGACAACGTGTTTTGTTTTGTTTACCATTCAACTTTGACAATATTGAAACCATTTTTGCAAAGTCAACTCAAAATTTAATATTTATTTTGTAAGATTGCAAAAATAGATAAATTTTATGGTCATTTGTCTATTTTAAAAATATCACTCCAACAATGTACAAATTTATAATAATCTTTGCTCTAATTAGTGTGTTTAATTGCTCTAGACTCTCCAATACTTTGTTATTTCTCAGCAATGTATAACCATAGTCCTGGGTATTCGGTTTAAACGGTTTGATTTTTTTGGTTTTTCAATTTGTTCGGTTTTCAAAAATTAGTTATAAAGTAAAACAAAAAAAAATCGGTTCGTTCGGTTCGAATTTAGGTAAAAAAATATTTCCGAATTCAATCTGGTTAACTCAAGTAAACTGAAAAAATCTGAAAATTCATCTTTCGCTTCGATTTATTCGGTGTAAATTAAACCGAACAAACCGATCTGAAACATGATTTTTTACCATTATTCGGTTAACCGAATAAACCAAATATAAATTCAAACCGAACTGAAAAACGAACTAAAAATAAAAAAATTTCGATCGGTTTATTCACCTAAAACCGAACAACTCGAAATCGATCTAGTTCAGTTTTCGATAAATCAAACAAACCAAACCGAATGTCTAGAGCTATATAAACATTTTAATTTTAACAAAAATATGTGATTTAAAAAGCAAATCAAGAAAAGTTTGTGATTTAATATAAAAGCACCCAAAAATTGCGATTTTAAAATATTTTTGTAAAAATTATGAAAGTTGGTGGTTGATTTAGGATTTTCTTATAAGGTGGGGTATTGAAGTAAAGAATTTTATGCAATTTAATAGAATGTTAAATTCTACTATTATTTAAGTAGACATTTTATAAATTTTTAAAATTTCATATGTTATTAAAATTAACATTTTTCATCATTATTCAAAACTACTTTAAATTCTACTATTATTCAAATTATTGGTTTTATAATTTTATTAAATTCAAATTGTTATTCAATGTTATTAAATTTTATGTGACAATGTTATTTGAGAATAATTTTAAAGAAATGATAGACTAAAATGGAAATGCATAATTCTAACTTATAATGGTAAAAATTGAAAATTCTATCGTAAGTGTATTTCTTTCATATTCATAATGATTATGTTTTCAACAAAACATTATATTTCTTTTTTATAGTATCTAATATTTTAAAATATGTTAAAATATTTTTTTCGCTTTGAACTGTTAAAATATTTGTATAGATTTTTTTATTTTATGATTATATATATATATATATATATATATATATATA
>KE157285.1:8755-21972 GCA_000411055.1 Leavenworthia alabamica
TGTTCACAACTTTTTTAAATTAATTTAATAGCACTAATTTTAATAAAAATGAGAATTCTGAAAAAATTATATATATAATTGAAAAAACTTGTTAATAAATATCCTTTATTTCTAATTATGAATTTAATTTTCAGATGAGAAAAAATATTATACCTAACTTTTTAGACCAAATTTTGATAAAATAACAAACAATTCTGATATTTGACCATATTTTTAGAAAAATATTTAATATTTTAGATCTATTTTTAAGTTATTTAATTATAAATAATAATAAAAATTTAAAAATCACAAAAATATGCTGATGAACTAAAAAAAACTACTGTTACTTATTTTATAATTAAAAATTCACATAAATATATATTTTCTTTTTATTAATTATTAAAACTAGAATTTATAAATTAATTAACAAAAAAATTTGGCCAAATTAAAAAACAATAATTACAATTAATAACTAAATATTTTAACCTCTACTTTTAGGAATCACATTTTATTTCGAGCAAATTTTAAAAAAATATATAATATATTTTGGAATTTTTGAAAATATGTAATAGTTAAAATATGTATTTAATATTTTTTAAAATATAAATTCTAAAAATGAAATCAAAATTTTTTGTTTTATAAAACATGAATAAATACTAGAATACCTAACCAAAGTTTTATATCATTAGAAATCGGAAATAAATGGAACAACATCAAACATTTTTCTGGGGAAAACGAACAGACCCGACCCCAATGATTTTGATTTTCCCAGAGAAAACCCTATCGATCCGTTTGTTAACAATAAATAAGTAATCAATTCACATTTTTTTTTATCCGAGAAAATCCATGAACCAAAAAGCTTCAAAACCGTTTCAATTAGAAAAATACCGCATCAAAAATGCAGTTGATCTGATCTACTACTAATAAACATCACTTTTTCTATAAAAAAAAAACCAAATATCTAAATCGGAGAAGATGGAGGATACATACTACGATGGGAAGTTGGGAACTTACTACGCTCCCCAGAATTCTTCAGTCAAAAGGAGTTTGGGAGAGATGGAGAGCGACTGAGCGGGATATAAAGGAGGGCTTTTCAAGATTTGATATATAGTCTTTTATGCCCTTTTATTTTTTAAATAGTAACTTTTTTCTATTAACAAGTCCAAAGGATATTATAGTCATTGTCTAAATGGAGAAGACAAGTCCAATTATTATTAATTTATATCTCACTGTAAGAGAATGGGCCCAACCCAAATTTATTTGATTGTCTAAATGGAGAAGACAACATACAGATGCGTCTCTCCACCTTCCAACATCCATCCCTGTCTCAAGCTAAACACTGCTAAAACCTTTTGATTTCTCCTCATAATCTTCCACGGAAGCTCCATTTTTTTTCAATTTGTTTTATGATTTATTACTGCAAATTACTTAGGTAGCAGTAGAAGACGATGTTTGGTAAACGTAAAGCAGTGGCTTGGCCAGCTTTAGATAAGGTCCGGCGTGTCTCTAAAGCTTATGATTTGAGCCTTGAGGATCTTAGAGATGAATATTTTTCAAAACCTCCTCAAATAGCTCAATGGTTATGGTGTATTGAATATGTAGCCAAATTCCATAAAGATCTAAGCTGCATACTTGGTAACTTAAATCCTATACACTTATCCATTATAGTTTTTGTGTATACTTCCTTAAAGAGAAGTTGTTGATTGATGATTAACAGAACATCTCTTTATGCTTCAGATTTGATGAACATGGGTTACCAATACTCACTTAACTATGGGAAGAGGATTAATGAAGTCTTATCTCTTAGAGTTTTGGAGTTCATGTTTGATCGTGATGCTACTAGCTTAGGTATAGCTTCTACTTCAGAGGAAAGAGTTGAGTTTCATTTATCAATGAGCAATGCTGATGTTCTCAGAGTAGTTTTGAAAGAGGTATGACTGAGGAAGTTGTTGAATAACTTGACATTTATGTTTTTTTTAATAATAATTATAGTGTTTTGTTCTTATATGTTAGATTCCAGTTTCAGAACTACGAGCAGGCATGCCTGAGTTATCAAAGTTCAACGTTGTTCCATTTATTACTCATAAGAACATGTGTTTGCCACAATGTGCATTTGAGAAGGTAAAGATTCCGTATATTTAAAGGATGTCAAGTGGTTGAAAGAATATTGTGCAATGTTTTATTGTTTGTGTAGCTGAGAGATGTGAGTTTGATGGAGGATCAGACATCTGCAATGTTTCCTGTTTTCAGAGATGATAGATCAGTGCACATGGATACATGCGAGGATGTTGCCATTGAAAAGGATCAAGTAATTGTGACTGAGGATAATGATGAGCCAATGAACACCAAGGAAAAAGATGAAGAAATTGTGAAGGATGGTGTGAGTGATCCCATTAACAAGGGTAATACTATTGATGATGGACGTGGGAAATGTACAAAAGAGTCAGATATGGTTAAAGGTCCTCCTCCAGCAGGCTTGATCAAGAAGAATCACAAAAACTGTGTTCGTTCAAGCTCAAGAACTGACGAGAATGTATGTTGGAAATATAAGAAAGAAGGAACGTTGTTGATATGTAGCAGAAGCGAGTGTGGAGCCAAAGTTCACAAGGAATGTTTGAATTGTCCTGTTAACTTGGATGAAGACATGAACTTTATCTGTCCTTTGTGTTGGTATGACCGAGTGTCGGCAGAGTACCTTGAAACTCAGAAATTGATGATCTATGCCAAGAGAAAAATGCTACTTTGCACAACAACCAAGTGATGCACCTTCATTCTTAGTATATTATAGTTCTAGGCAGAAAAATCAAATCAAACATATCCAATTTAAAACGAAAACCGAGCTTAACTAACGGTATGTTTTATCAATTTTTGAAAAGTCTATTTTCGAAATGACAACCTAATAAACTAATATTTTTTGTTTTTAATATTTTTTTTGTTCTGTTTATTATGATGGCTTTGATAACTCAAAATGTATATAAAAAAAAGTAGTTATTTAACATAGTGAAATCATTATCTAAAGACCAGAGCATTTAAGAGTATAGATTTAAAATGACGAAGTCGTTTATTATATAATAAAAACAGTGATGTGTGATAAACAGTCGAAACATCAAATAAATTAACAAAAAAATCAAAAAATTTAATATTTATTTTCTAATTAGTGGAGACTTAAAAAGAAACTAACATTAATTGAGGTAGGCTAATTAGTGATGTGCGTTGAAAATATGATGAGTGGATGAGGTCAGACATATTTGAGTGCTTTAATGATGTTTGAGAAATAAATATTAATAAAAAATGAAGAGGATATGTAAGAGAGACGTGAATTGAACGTGGACAATTATGAACCAAGTCAAAAACGTATATCAACTCCTTAACGTGTTGTTATTAAGATATGTTCGCTATTGAATTGACCCACCAAAGTTATACGATTCCGAGTGTTATATTCCGATGTGGATATAAATGCAGATATAATGATCGTGTTTCTGATGTGCATGTCCATCACCATGTTATATATCTCATTTGTGTGTATCTACTTCTTTTCCATTTATATATATATATATATATATATATATGATAATGAACTACTACATGTTTTTGTTGTACAAGTTAGGTTGCATCAATTAACCTAGTGAGGGACACAGGAACATAAAAAGACAATTAAATACATGATATATATATATATATTTTTTATTATTTTTATTGTTATTTTTTTGAAGATTTCCTTTAAATTGAAACATTATATATATATATATATATATCACCTTTTGTTTGATTGGGAATCATAAGTGGAATCTGTAGGGAAGGGGACTCAATTTTTTCCGACAATGCCACTAAAGATTCGGGTAATAGTTTATTCTACAAATTATGACGACATTGTCCTTTAGTTAAGTCAGATACGAGTTTGTCAGATCTGGTATTGAACATATATATGCATTAGAGTATGAATGTATCGTATACTTATATTTTGTCTTTAGTATTAATTATTGAGTCTTTCATTACATCTATAAATACACTCCGACTCCTACTCCTCTTCTCCACCAAACACATATTATATACATATATACATATCTCATACCAAACACATAAGCGTTTATTTAGCATGCAGAGTTCTACGTTGAACGATCTGTTTATCTCGCATCCCATTCACATTCCACTCGACGTTAAATCTCTCCCAGATTCTTACACGTGGACTTCCAAAGATGATCTCCTCTTCTCCGCCTCTTCCTCCGACAACGAATCCCTACCCTTCATAGACCTCGATGATCTCAACGTCGCTACTCTTGTTGGCAATGCTTGTACCACATGGGGAGCATTCCAGATCATCAACCACGGCGTCCCCTCCCGACTTCTCCACGACATTGAATTCCTCACCCGAAGTATTTTCCGCCTTCCTGTCCACCGAAAGCTCAACGCGTCTCGGTCGGAGAATGGAGTATCCGGCTACGGCGTTGCTCGTATTGCTTCTTTCTTTAATAAGCAAATGTGGTCCGAAGGTTTCACAGTTATTGGCTCTCCCCTCGAAGATTTCCGTAAACTTTGGCCAAACTATCATCTCAAATACTGGTACCTTTCATTATATTATATCTTTACATCAAATATTTGTCATGCACAATGAAAGCTGATTGACCCACCAAAAGATTACATCATATTTCTTCATGACAAAAATAAATAAATGTAACTTTCTCAAGATTTTAGAAAAAAAGAAGATACTAATTAGACAGCAATTCAACAGTGAAATTATACAAGAGTATGAAGAACAAATGCAAAAGTTGGCAGCGAAATTGATGTGGCTGGCATTAGGATCACTGGGAGTGGAAGAAAAAGACATGAAATGGGCCGGGCTTATTTCGGACTTTCAAGGAACCCAAGCAGCTATCCAACTAAACCATTATCCAATTTGCCCAGAACCAGAACGAGCCATGGGCCTTGCAGCCCATACTGACTCAACCCTTATGACCATACTGTATCAGAACAACACTGCCGGTCTCCAAGTTTTCCGGGATAGCGTTGGCTGGGTTACTGTGCCACCCGTCCCAGGTTCACTGGTGGTCAACGTAGGTGACTTACTCCACATAGTGACCAACGGAATCTTCCCAAGCGTGCTTCACCGAGCTAGGGTAAACTGCATCAGATCTCGCTTCTCAACAGCTTACCTGTGGGGTCCACCTTCTGATCAAATTATCTCTCCACTTCCCAAACTCGTTAATCCTCTCCAGTCTCCTCTTTACCCATCTCTCACTTGGAAACAGTACCTTGCAACTAAAGCTACACATTTTAATCAGTCTCTTTCCATTATTAGAAATTACCTGTCTTCAGACCAAGTCTCTTGATTTTTTTTTATCCTAAAAATATTTTAGATTTTAGCCGAGTAACTTTGTATAGTATAGATAGGAATAGGATACTTATAAAATAAAAGGTATAAATTGGAGATCTCTCTCTTGAGTATACTATGCGATACAAAACAAGAGTTTCCTCAAAAGATATCGAGTAATTGACTCCTTCTTGATGTATCAATAACGACACATATGATGGGAGTAAATTTAAACCACACGTTCATCATTTGATCGGGGAAACAGAGTAACCGACGAACAGTCTAAAGTTCTTAGCTTCAGTAACAAGTAAAGAATAACTCCACACCCAAAACCTAAGGCGGCGCTCGATCCCGTCATTGATACAGCTGCACAAACCAACATAATGAAGGAATCTTCTTTAGTGTTCATGTCTTTGGAAGCCATTGCCAGTTCTATCCCAGCAAATAGCAATAGAACTCCCAGTATTCCAATCGGAAACTGGCTCAGAATTCTAACGAATGAGTTTCCAAACACTAGTCCTACGATCAGTTTCCCTATCCCAAGAAACATAACAGACAAACCACTCCTTGCCCCGAAACGATACTGGCCGGCTAACCCACCAGCACCATGACAAACAGGCATAGCGCCAAACCAACACCCTATTAAGTTCATAACACCAACACTGACTGAGACTCTAGTAGCAGAGAGTTCCTTGTCGAACAAGTCAGTAGATAGTTTGCAAACTGCGATCACAGAGTTTAGTACAGACAATGGAATTTGAGGAATCGCTGCCCTTACAAACCCGATTTTCCAATCATCCCAAGTGATTCTCAGAATTTGGAACTTGGATGGACCAAATCTAAGATCTTTGAAGATGGATGGATCCCGTATGAAACATAGCACTAATCCTATTATGAACACAATTAGCGCAGATGGAATCGAAGACAGAAGACGCAGTCTCCTCCGGCGAGACTGGCTTTCATTCCTCGAAGTCTCGGCTAAATCTCCAATTTCGGCGTCTCTGTCGTTGCCAGAGCCGGTGGATAAGATGATGAAAAGCAGAGCAGCTAAAGCCAAAATAAGGCCGTCAAGGCCGAGCCAAGAACGGGGAGAAGAAGAGGGCTTGAGAGTGGCAGTGTCGTAATTATACCTGACGTATTTGATGGCTGTGAAAGCGAATTGAAGACCTTGAGAAAGCTGAACGCCGCGTACAACTGGGAGAGGGATGAGGTTATAAAGGAAAGACATAGCTCCGGTGGCGCCGAGGAGGAGAAGCGTGACAGCAGTGGATGCTCCGGCAGCAGCGATCTGAGAAGGGGTGAGATGTGGGGACTCGGAAACAGCAACGGCAGCAATGGATTTCATGGGTTGAACAGGCATAGGGATGTCAAAGAGGAGACCAGTAGCGATGTTGTAAAAACCAGTGAAGATGAGAGTGGCGGATAGATCGAGATTGGAGACTAGAGTTAAGGTAAGGACGATGGGAATGAAGGTGCCAAGATCACCAACGGCGCCAGAGAGTTCAGAAGATAAAGAGTTTTTGAGGCGGAGACGACGGTGGAGCCACCCACGATCACCGGGAAGCAGAGGAGTGGTCGTTGTCTCCATGATTGGATCTCTCTAAGAGTTGACAATTTTTGTTTTTACTTACTAATTATAAGAGAGAGAGAAGATTGACAACCCCCGGGGAAGTTGGATACTAAAAGACGGCTTTTCAGACAAAGTCAAGGAGTCATATTGTTCTTTCGTGTTAATCGACGTGCTCCACTCCACTGTTTCAATTTTCAACCATTCACTTAAAATAATTTGCATCTTTCAATGAAAATACTCTTAACTTAATTTAAGAATTTTATGAGTAGAACAAAATCTAACATATTACATGTTTTGGCCAGTTAACAATACACAGATAGGTTTATAAAGAAACCTTAAACCACATTTGATTGATGCATCTCACTCTCTCAAAATCTTATTTCTATTCATCGCCTTAAAACCAATATTCAAAAAAAAACCTCTCTATATGAACAAAAGATCCCACCCTTATTTTCCACTTTAAGAACTTATTATTACTGAAGAGATAACCACACCTGAACAAAATAGAATTGAGATGAATGACATCTATCTCTGAAACATGAAAGATGAGCTAGGAAGTGGGATACTAAGCAACTTTTCCAATACAACGTAGCTAACTAGGCTATGTTAACTAGTTAAAGTAAGCACAAGTAATAAAGAAGAATGCTAAAAGGGTAGAGAAGGAGATCAAGGTTTGCATTCCTCTAGCTGCATGTTCTCATTCCTTCAAATACAAAAGGAAAGAAAGCTTAAATAGTTAGCAAGCAATGGAAGACACAATGGTTCTCATTCCTTCAAATACAAAAGGAAAGCTTAAATAGTTAAACACTAACAAACAATATCAACCTTTTCCTTTTTGAATTGTTTTTGCAGATTGTAGTCAGAATCTTCTCAATATCTTTAGTGTCATTGGCATGGGTTTTCAACAAATTACAGTTATCCAGATGCCTGAGTTGAGAAACATGATTACTGTCAAGACAAGTTTCATCATCTTGTACCCTTTTTCTTACATACTCCATTAACACAAGCCCTGAGCAATACCATACTTGGTTTCATAAGGTATCAACATTAACAATTTTGACCAAAAAAAAGAAAGTAAGAAGAGAACCTAGAGCTCTGAGCATCTTAAGATCAAATTTGTCAGCTAGTTCTTCCTGACCACTTATTTTGGCTCGTTGAATAACTAGCATCTTTAAGCTAATGAGCAAATCCTGCAAGTGGAGATCGTTACAATCGATGCAGACAGTTATGATGGAAACCTTCAAAAGATTTACCAGTTCAGATTCTGAGAGAGAGCAAAACCAATTGATATCATCAGTCCTGTTGTTCTTCAATAGTTCACTTAGTTCCTCCATCTTCCTGGATTTAATGACTTCTCTGTAGCTAAAGGGGTTCGATTATCTAAAAAATCAACTCACAGAAATCGGCAGACGATGTCTTTGACGAGAAATCGCAAAGTGACGATCAGAATACCAAAAGATGATGATAAACCCTAACATGTCCCGGGCATATAAATGCATCAATGGGATCAGAAGGTTGGGTGTTCGATTCCACATTGGGTTCAATTTCCCCGGATTAAAAATCCTTAAATTTTTTCCATTTCCTTTAATTCGTATTTGTGTAACAATCACACGACAGTCAAAATGAACCAAAAAATCAATCAAGGTAATAAGGTTGACTATAACTTAGTTAAAATTAGGATAAAATTTACTGAAAGAACATTAGTTTTTACTTTTTACGAGGCCTAACTTTGGATGATACTAAGCAAAAAAATAATTAAATACACATAATTTAATTATAAGAAAACAAATTAGTAAGAGTCTGGCACGTTACAGAGGAACGAGGCAAGAGGGACAACGGGAAGGCTATTGGCTCTGTGTTTATGCCAACTTCTACTCAAAATAAAAATAAGTAATAAAAACGGTGCTATATAGCAGGAAAAGGAAATTCTCTGAGATACTATATATCTTATCCATTGGAGTTTCCAATTACTTGAATCATTGGAGGCTAGTTAGTAGTTAGTGTTATTATCTACTTGATACATTTAATGCACATATAGCGTGACAAAAGAACAGAGCCCCTTACCTAATTTATTATATAAACCATGAGACTGATGATCATCATCGCTTGCCGACGTTGCCGTATTCGTCTTTGTTTTTACTCGCTAGCTAAAGTCTAAGACATGTCCACTTTTGTCTCCATCTCATATAACACTATAGCTGACACTTACATTTAGAGTTTGTCTCCATCCCATACTCAACTCACCACCGTCAATTTTCTGTAAGAAACTATGTAATGATGTGCACAAAAGGGCTAAAATGTGGGTCTCACAGTTGGCCATGTCGTGTCCAAGTACTAGAGGCTGTTGCTTTTCCAATCGGTCTTTGGTCCCGTCGAATAATTTCACTTGGCTGGTGTCAACTTAGGACAATAATTAATATCTTTACAGTCTAAATTAATTGCCAATATATAAGACTTAGTCATTATACATTATCAATTTATTCATGAGTGGTTTTAGTTTGATATTAAATACTTGGTAACTGAGCGGATCATCATGTTATTGAGAACCACATCTTCTCCGATACTCAACTCCTGGCTTCCACAACACTACTCGAGAGAATCTTATCAGGAGCCGGAATCACAGCTCCAGCGACGGACCAGATCGCTCTCTCTTTTCCCGTCAAAGTCCATAGATAGACACACAGGGGAGGTGTTGCACCAAGCTCTCTCGGAACACAAGGAAACTATTATTAAACCACAAAGCAACGAGAACGACGAGAATACTTCATTATCACGCAGGCAACGCAGGTCATCTTTAGATGAAACAAGGTACACGAGAAAGACTTTAGATCCGTCGTCAACTTATTTAGTTGAGAGGCTGTTCTCGAGCTCTGGGATGGGAGAGAAGGGAGGTAAGGATAATCGTTTAGAGACTCTTGTAAGTGGTGGTGGTGGTGGGATGGGAAACAGCGGAGGCAAGATTTGCAACGGCGGCGGTGTAGGTGGNACACGTATTACAAGCAAATGATCGACTTGAATCCAAGAAACTCGCTTTTCACCGGAAACTACGCTAAGTTCTTGAAAGAGGTACATAGTAGTAGTACTATTTGATCACGTGTAAATATACGATTGCATAAACAAGTCGATAAAGTTAAAAGAAAAAGTCATATACGATGATGATGAACAGGTGAAAGGAGACATGAATAAAGCAGAAGAGTACTGTGAAAGAGCAATTTTAGGAAATACAAATGATGGAAACGTTCTCACTCTATACGCTGATCTCATTTTGCACAACCATGGAGATCGTAAAAGAGCCGACTCCTATTTCCAGCAAGCCGTAAAAATGTCCCCAGAGGATTGCTATGTGCAAGCTTCATACGCAAGGTTTTTGTGGGATGAAGATGAAGATGAAGGAGAAGAAGAGCATATGCCCCCAACCACTATCTTCCGTGATTTTCCCCAACACACTTGTATTACAACAACATCATCGTAATTGACATCTATTTAGATAACTAATATATAGATACACATATGCAACAGGAAACTGCGTGTATCGATAATATTTTATATGTTCTGTATACTTTATAGTATTGATGTTTTTTTCTAGCTACTCAATATAGAAGACTACTTACCAAATATCGGCCTGCAACTAAAACAAAATAAAATATTGTAATGAAGATTGTTTTTCTTTTTTTTTGTTGCGGACGTCAGGACGTCCATGATATGTTCACCTGATCTCCTCAAACGAGAACCAATCTAGTAAATGGAGGTGTACAGCGGAAAACAGCCTTCCTCTCCATCTCGCTTTTTTGGCTAGTAAATCCGTCCATCCATTGGATAGAATAATGGACTTTTAGTAAATATTATCGTATATTTAAAGAAAAAAAAAAGAGAAACAGATCTTCAAGAAATAAAGATTGATAAATAATTAAATACATTACATATTAAGTGAACATATCATGGATAAATTGAAATCTGATATTCAGAAAACAAGATTGACAAACCCTATAAAAATCATGCTAAACTATAAAATTATTGTTATGTTGATACTACAAATATTGTTCTATTTATTTGTTCACTATATTACTGTGAACAAAATTTTCATTTACATACCATTACTATCTTTATTTTGTTATTAGATATTTTTTCAATAAAATTATTTTATTAAATTTCTCATATTTGTTGGGAATTTTTTTGTTAATATGTTGTATTTTAAATCAAAATATGAATAGATAAAATAGTATAGAGAGTCAGTAAATGGGTTGATTATGTTATTTTCTATCTATATAATATATTATTATTATTATAGAGAGTAAAAAATAAGAAGAATTTCATCATCAAATTTCTAAAGTGTTCTTATTTTTATCTTCACCCCTCAAATTCTATATAAATTTTAACATTACTTACTATATATAATTTTGGATTAAGAAAAAAAATTAAAATGATGTGAATTTAAGAAATTTGTTAGAATTTAGAAATAGCACAATAAGACTAAAAATAATTGCTCATACATTTAAAAACATGAGAATATATATTACCGCATAGGCATGTAAATCAGCTAGTAATTGAAAAAAAAGTTAAGAAGTTAAACAAAAAAAGAAAAAGAAAATTCGAGAACTGGGAACCCTGTGGTGTCTGGGTACTTAATAAACCCTTCCCTTACTCTTCATTTCTTTTTGGCTGCGACCCAGATTTAGTTAGAAGTTTCGAGAACCCAAACTCCTCTCGCGATCCAGGTATGATTCCGAAGCCCTACTAACCTTTTTTTTTAAATTAGGTGTAGATCTTTTTGGATCTGAAACTTTCTTTTCCGTAGATGTGTGTGTGTGTGTTTTAAAGGTATGATCTGTTTATATCAGTGCTTCAACGTCTCGTTGGTTTCCCTAGTTATTTGAATTTGACTCCGATTTAGCTGTTTATCTAATACCCGTTGCGGTTTTATATTATGTATATTTATTAGATGTTTGGAATCCAAACTGGTGGTGGTTTAGTAAGATGGTTTAAGGGTTCCTGACCTGAAGTTAACTGCAATTATATTTATCCTTAAGATTGCTAATTTGCAACTGTAGTCTGATTCTTTTGTTTTTATTGATTAATAAGGTTGCTATCAATTACCTTCGAGTCCCCAGTATTGAAGCAAACAAAGCCTGAATATGAGTGTAGTTGGGTTTGATTTTGGAAACGAGAATTGCCTTGTTGCTGTTGCAAGGCAAAGAGGTATTGACGTAGTGCTTAATGATGAGTCTAATCGTGAGACTCCGGCTATTGTATGCTTTGGTGAGAAGCAACGCTTCATTGGGACTGCTGGAGCTGCTTCTACCATGATGAACCCCAAAAATTCCATTTCCCAAATCAAGCGCCTTATTGGTCGCCAATTTTCTGACCCCGAGCTGCAAAGGGATATCAAATCTCTTCCCTTTTCTGTCACAGAAGGTCCTGATGGATATCCTTTGATCCATGCTAGTTATTTGGGAGAGATGAGAGCTTTTACACCCACTCAGGTCATGGGGATGATGTTGTCTAATTTGAAAGGTATTGCCGAGAAGAATATGAATGCAGCTGTGGTCGACTGCTGTATTGGTATTCCTGTTTACTTTACCGACCTCCAGCGAAGAGCTGTTCTCGATGCAGCAAGAATTGCAGGCTTGCATCCCTTGCGCTTGATCCATGAGACAACCGCTACCGCTTTGGCATATGGTATTTATAAAACAGATTTGCCTGAGAATGAGCAGCTCAATGTCGCATTCATTGACATTGGGCATGCAAGTATGCAAGTCTGCATTGCAGCCTTCAAAAAAGGACAGCTCAAAATCCTGTCTCACGCTTTTGATCGCTCCCTAGGGGGAAGGGACTTCGATGAAGCTCTTTTCCATCATTTTGCTGCTAAGTTCAAGGAGGAATATAAGATTGATGTCTCCCAGAATGCTAAGGCTTGTCTCAGGCTCCGTGCTGCATGCGAGAAGCTGAAAAAGGTTCTAAGCGCAAACCCTCTGGCACCACTGAATATCGAGTGTTTGATGGATGAGAAAGATGTTAGGGGTGTCATAAAGAGGGAAGAGTTTGAAGAGATCAGCATCCCTATTTTGGAGCGTGTTAAGAGGCCTCTTGAGAAAGCGCTCTCTGATGCGGGCCT
This sequence comes from Leavenworthia alabamica, assembly GCA_000411055.1. NCBI lineage: Eukaryota > Viridiplantae > Streptophyta > Magnoliopsida > Brassicales > Brassicaceae > Leavenworthia > Leavenworthia alabamica. Next base: position 21,725 of record KE157285.1, read on the forward strand.
CTCAGTTGAAGAAGTACATATGGTCGAAGTTGTTGGCTCTGCCTCTCGAGTCCCTGCTCTAATCAAGATCCTAACTGAGTTTTTTGGTAAAGAGCCTAGGCGTACTATGAATGCAAGTGAGTGTGTGTCAAGGGGATGTGCCTTGCAGTGTGCTATTCTCAGTCCGACCTTTAAAGTCCGTGAATTACAGGTGATTGGTTCATTATCTATGTTTAAGTAAATGTGGTTTTCCTTTCGTCTACTTATTA
>KE157286.1:8276-26830 GCA_000411055.1 Leavenworthia alabamica
AATCACCTTCTTTGATCCAAAAAGATATGTTGACCTGGTACTTGGTCACCCTCGTCATGCGCTTAAAACTCCAAACTAGAAACAGAAAACCCGAAGAGACACGAGAAGAATGGGTGATCTCCATCAAATACAAGATGGAGCAAGCACGTAGAGATGACGCAATTACTAACTGGGACAAGCTTTGTATCTACAGAGTTCCACAATACCTTCAAGAGAACAACAACAAGTCTTATTGCCCTCAGACAGTATCGCTTGGTCCGTATCACCATGGTAATAAACATCTCCTGCCAATGGACCGTCACAAGTGGCGTGCGGTTAATATGATTATGACACGCACCAAGCATTGCATCGAAATGTATATTGACGCCATGAAAGAGCTCGAAGAGAGGGCTCGTGCTTGCTATGAAGGTCACATTGGTTTGAGCAGTAATAAGTTCTCCGAAATGCTGGTTCTTGATGGTTGTTTTGTTCTCGAGCTCTTTAGAGGAGCCGATCAAGGATTTTCAGAGCTCGGGTAAGCATGCTTAACCGTTTTGGTTATGGATCCGGTTATTTAAGCTGTTGAATTTGATTCATTTTCTTGGACGTAGATACGATCGAAACGACCCCGTTTTTGCAACGCGAGGATCAATGCATTCGATTCAACGTGACATGGTAATGTTGGAAAATCAACTTCCTTTGTTTGTTCTCAACCGGTTATTAGAGTTACAACTCGGTCCACGATACCAAACCGGTTTAGTGGCGCAATTAGCAATTCGATTCTTCGATCCATTGATGCCAACAGATGAACCGTTGACCAAACCTGACTTGTCAATACCACTAGAAAACGATAAATTCTTTAACCCAATTGCAGACAAAGACAAGGGAGAGTTGCATTGTTTGGATGTATTCCGTCGAAATCTGCTTCGACCTTGTTCAAAACCAGAACCGAGGCTATCTCGAAGGATATGGTCTTGGAAAACGCGTGTAGCGGACAAGCGTCAACAACAACTGATACATTGTGTGACCGAACTAAGAGAGGCCGGTATTAAATTCAGGAGAAGGAAAACCGACCGGTTTTGGGATATTAAATTCGAAAATGGTTATCTGGAGATACCCAAATTACTTATCCATGACGGTAATTTAATTGACATTTCAATTTTTTTTTAACATTTGTTTTTCGTTTATATATGTACTAGAATTATGCCCCTGCCATGCAGGGTAAATTAAATGTTATTTTATATATGTATTAAAATAATATTTAAATAGATTAATTTGTAATAGTTATTAAAAAAATTCAGTTTTAAAATATTAATTTATAATAATATAAAAAGCTAAAACTTATTTATAAAAATAGTTTTATAGATATAAAAAATAGAAAAAAGATATAAAGAAGTGTTAGAAGTTGAGTTTTTTCCAACATTTTTTCATCATCAAACCAAGTCTTTTTTTTTTTAGATGTCACCAATAAGTCCATATGACCAATTCAGAATGATTTAAGCAACGGCATAACTTTTATTTAATTCTATATAATCTCATAAATTATAATTATTTTGAACTTATAAAGATAACTTGTGTCTCATGTTTCTTGTAGGTACCAAATCTCTCTTTTCGAATCTTATAGCTTTCGAACAATGTCACATCGACTCAAGCAACGACATAACATCTTACATAATCTTCATGGATAATCTAATAAACTCTCCTGAAGATGTTAGCTATTTGCACTACTGTGGTATCATTGAACATTGGCTTGGAAGTGATTATGAAGTTGCGGATATGTTCAACCGGCTATGTCAAGAAGTAGCCTTCGATCCACAAAATAGTTATTTATCTCAATTGTCTAATAACGTTGACCGTAATTATAGTCGCAAGTGGAATGTTCTGAAGGCAGTATTAAAACACAAGTACTTCAATAATCCTTGGGCATATTTTTCTTTTACTGCTGCTCTTGTTCTACTAGTTCTTACTTTATTTCAAAGTTTTTTTACTGCTTATCCTTATTTTAGACCACCTTCTTATTAGTTTTCATTATTATTACTGTTCCATTGTTTTTTTTTTAATTTAACTTAGAATGTTTATTTTTAAATATTTTGTATTTTTCACTGTTGTTTTTCTATTGTATTGCAAAAAAATAAAATAAGAGACTGAACTAAATGTAGATTTTTTACATCATAAGTTTTTATGTCTTGAGTTTCTGATCATATTGTTTATAATAACAAGAAAATCTCAATTTGACTCGGGGGTCGAGCTTTGCACCATGCATAGGTGCGAGACAAGACCTAAACCTTCCCGAGCTCTTGGAATGTAGCTTTTAGAACTCCCCTCCACTTTTAAACATTGACACTTGCATGTCGATCAGAACCAACCTCACAAATGATAAATACTATCATCCATGCAAACATTTTTGCCGTCACAACCAAAGTGGCAAAGTTTTCAGGCATGTGCTATTCATACATGTGTAGATTGTATAGTAGGCAATTTATCGACCAAAACAGAGATGTTAACTGTTATAACCTCTTGCTGGGATTCATTAGTCAGTTATTTTTTTTTTCTCTTTTGGCCTAGTAGTTTTAATATTTCCATTAACAACGTGGGGGTGATGGGTTCGAACCCCAGATATATGTGATGAATTTCATATGTGGCAACCATTATTTCACATGATTCTCACTCATTAGCCAGTTATATAAGCCTAAATCAGTAAATTCTATACCTTTCTGTTTTGAAATTACCCTAAGTTGACAAGACATATATCTTAATGTATTTTACTTGTCACAAGAAAAGAAGAAAGTAAATTAAAGTTGTTACTTTTTAAAATATGTATGGGGTTTAATTTAGATACATTATAAGTATATAAATATGGTTGTTGTCATTACAGATCAATTGGGTCCATAACTATAATAAGTAACCAATTATAGCTTTTCATTCACATATCGTTGCTTCTCTCTTCTTCTCTCATTTTTCCTGAAAAAAGCTTCAACTAACAAAAAATGGTAGCTGTCTTCTACAAAGATATGTTGAGTTGGTACTTACTCACCCTCAAGATCCGTGAGAAACTCGAAGTCGAAAGCCGAGGTTCCGAACCGGTTAATCAAGATCAGAACCTCCCCCGTTTACCCGAAATAACCAGATCCGATCAAGGCCAAAGCAATCATAACCACGAGCAGACTCAACCCGAGCACAAGAAGATTGAATTAATCAAAGAGAGTCCTAAAGATTCACGAGACGATTGGGTGATCTCAATAACAGATAAGCTCGAACAAGCAGATAGAGACGATGACACGTCACTCTGGGGAAAGCTTTGTATATACAGAGTTCCGTATTATCTGCAAGAAAACGACAACAAATCTTATTTCCCTCAGACAGTCTCACTTGGTCCGTACCACCATGGTAAGAAACGGCTCCGGTCAATGGACCGTCACAAATGGCGTGCAGTTAATAGAGTCTTGAAACGTACGAAACAAGACATGAAAATGTATATCGATGCCATGAGAGAGCTAGAGGAGAAGGCTAGAGCTTGTTATGAAGGTCCCTTAAATTTAAACAGTAACGAGTTTATTGAAATGCTTGTTCTTGATGGTTGTTTTGTTCTTGAGCTCTTCAGAGGAGCTGTTGAAGGATTCACAGAACTAGGGTAAGCTTGATTTTTTTCAATTACTGGTTATTTCCGGTTTATTGCTAAACCGATCTCAATCGTTTTTTATTTTGTTCATTTTGTGTAGTTATGCACGTAATGATCCTGTTTTCGCAATGAGAGGATCGATGCATTCAATTCAACGTGACATGGTAATGTTAGAAAATCAACTTCCTTTATTTGTTCTAAACCGTTTATTAGAGCTACAGCTTGGAACACGAAACCAAACCGGTTTAGTAGCACAATTAGCAGTTCGGTTCTTTGATCCACTAATGCCAACAGACGAGCCGTTGACCAAAACCGATCAGTCAAAACTTGAGAACTCGTTGGCAAGAGATAAAGCCTTTGACCCATTTGCGGACATGGGCGAATTACACTGTCTAGATGTTTTTCGTCGAAGTTTGCTCCGGACTAGTCCTAAACCGGAACCGAGGTTAACAAGAAAGAGATGGTCTCGGAATACACGCGTGGCGGATAAGCGCCGGCAACAACTTATACATTGCGTGACGGAACTAAGGGAGGCTGGTATCAAATTTAGGAAAAGAAAAACCGACCGGTTTTGGGATATTCAATTCAAAAACGGTTATCTAGAAATACCGAGGCTACTTATCCATGATGGTATCTTCACTTTTTTTTCTTTCTTTTAATTCCTCCATCCCCATTTGCATTTACTATTTATTTTTCTACATCCCAAAAGGAAAATTTCTTATTCATATTTTTTTGTGGATTTATCAAAAATATATTTTTTTATAAATTATTGTCTAAACCAAAAAAATATTATTTTTAAAAAATGTATGACATCGATTAGTTAACTTGTTCAAGTTTTACTCAAATGACATCAATTATTCTCTATTGACTATTTCAAACAGTTGAAAAGGCTCTTCTAATTTCTACACCTTTTCTATAAAAATTACTTTCTTGTGTGTCTTTGTAGGAACCAAATCACTATTTCTGAATCTTATAGCTTTCGAGCAATGTCATATCGACTCGACCAATGATATCACATCCTACATAATCTTCATGGACAATCTCATAGATTCTCACGAAGATGTTAGCTACTTACACTATTGTGGTATCATTGAACATTGGCTAGGGAGTGATTCTGAAGTTGCTGATTTATTCAACCGTTTATGCCAAGAAGTTGTGTTCGATACTGAAGATAGTTATCTATCTAGGTTATCAATGGAGGTTAATCGTTATTATGATCATAAGTGGAATGCTTGGAGGGCAACTTTGAGACATAAGTACTTCAATAATCCATGGGCAATTGTGTCTTTTTGTGCAGCAGTTGTTTTACTATTACTTACATTTTCTCAAAGTTTTTATTCTGTTTATGCTTATTATAAGCCACCTTCTTAACCTTATTTATTTTTATAATTTATATTTATTAAAAATAAATATTTCATTTATGCTAAGAACATTGGTATTGTAATACTTGGGTTTTTAAATAGTCATGATAAAAAACTTGTGTTTTTTTTTCTTTTTGTAATGATTGGTATGAATCGTATGATACAGTTTTCAATCCATATGTTTGCTAACACAGAAAAAGGCTCAACATATTAAAATGAGAATAGCCAATTTGCTAAGCCTATAGCCCAGATAGGCCCATTTGAAAGGCTCAGTAAATGAAATACAAAATAAATCTCACCGGCACGAGCGGGGATAATAAATTGCCGTAGTAGACGGAAATTGATCGTTAATCTCAGCACGGTCATCGGAATTTTCGTACGCTGTTCTGAATCTGCTTCATTTCTCCATATTTTTCCCATTCGTTTGAATCTCCACTTCCCTACAATAAAACTCGAAGCTGATCATCCCGCATTATCCGGTAAACATTGTTTTCCGTTTCGTTATTTTTCCCGGTTAGTGCTTGACGAATAGAAAGTCTAGTTTCATTTCAAGCCTCTTGATCTGCTAGATGATTTACTCATTGTTATGATTTGAGATCTGTTTCTTCTACTTCTTCATTGCTTTCGAACTTGCGCGATCTATTGGATCATAGCAATGCACAACGATCTTAGATTCTTTTGTAGTCATTGCTCTTTCAGATGATTCTAGAAGCATTTTTGGCCATTAGCTTTAGCTAGATTTTGATTGTGCACACATAAACATGGATAATCTGGAAATTTAGCTTAGATTCTGTTATTGTGTTCTTCTAGTATTTGATTTTGTGAGAAGCTCAGGCTTATACTCAAACGTGAATCTTTTGTTTATAGGTTTTTGTTTGCCTGTAAAGTTAAATTAATCGTCGTCTGAGCTATAGCGTTGGACTTCTAAAATGGAAACAGCTCCTCCTGCTGACTCTTCATCTCAGTCTCCCGCTATTATCTCTGAGAAAGATGTATCCATTACTAATAACTCTGAACCTTCTGAAAATGCTATGACCGCTGAAGAAGATTCTGTAAGCTCTGTAGAAGCTCCTAAAGATTCTAGTAGTATAGATTCTTCAAGTGCAAAGGTTGATACTCAAATGTCTGTTGTTTCTACTGGTGTTGAACCTCCGAGTCAAGCAGAGGGTATAGTTCCATGCCCGCCAGATTCCTCCCCACGTGACTCACCGTCGTCTCTATTTTCTTCTTCTGGTCTGTCTTCTTGGGCCAAGAGTTTTAAGTTCCCGCAGCAAGATCCAAACGGTACAGATTCTGGGATGTCAGCTTTCACAAGATTCACCTCTGAAATTGCTCTGCATTTGCCAACCAAAGGGTCTGAGGAGGCCGGTGACTCTAGATCACCAAACACACAAGTTGGTGGTGCTCTTGAGTCGCTCACAAAAGCTGTGGTAGACTCATCTCGTGGTGCCGTTAAAGCTATGCAGGTGAAAGCACGCCACATTGTCTCTCAGAACAAAAGAAGATACCAGGTATAGTAACTTTGTCTTCCTTCTGTTAGATTCTTGAAACTGTAGTGACTCGCATTATACAATAGCATTACCTTAATTCCTTATGTAGGGGCTGACCCAGAGTGTTTCCCCAAAACTAGTAGTTACAATTTTTGTTTTTAATTAGCTTTTTGTGCTGTCCAGTGTTATTCATCGACTAGATTCTAGTATATGTATAAGAACCTGGATTAGTGTCACTTACATCTCTATTTTACGTAACACCTGGTCCTATCTTTAGGAGGGGGAATTTGATTTGGACATGACATATATTACTGAGAATATAATCGCAATGGGGTTCCCAGCTGGTGATATAAGCTCTGGCCTTTTCGGATTTTTTGAGGTAAACAAGCTTGTCGTGGTCTGAGTCCTGACCCTGCCATTTCATTTCTTCTCTCAGCCTTTTGAGTTTCTGATTGAAAAATGCACATTTAGGGACTATATCGCAATCACATGGAAGAGGTGATCAAGTTTTTTGAAACTCATCACAAGGTAACCATTTACACAAACTCATACCAGTTGGATTTGATTGCAGCCCAGACATGTAGTGCTTACTTGGCTTGTGTTTGATTATGTCAATGACATACTAGATCTCTAAACCTTGTTCCCAATATGTAGGACAAATATAAAGTCTATAACCTCTGCTCAGAGAGATTATATGATGCTTCAAAATTCGAGGGGAAGGTATATCCAAACTCTACCCACATGCTATCTCAGACCATATATCTTGCAGGCAGTTTCTATCGTTGTCCTAGTTTCAAAGCTAGTGTTCTAGACCTCTTACAATATATGCTTCATCTCTTGTTTCTTTTTCTTCAGGTTGCATCTTTCCCATTTGATGACCATAATTGTCCTCCAATGCAATTAATACCATCATTTTGTCAAAGCGCATATACATGGTTGAAAGAAGATATCCAAAATGTAGTGGTTGTTCATTGTAAAGCTGGTATGGCAAGAACCGGATTAATGATTTGCTGTCTTCTTCTATATCTAAAGGTGAGACTTAAAATGAAGCAAAGTCTTGGCCGATGCATATATTCATGTGATTGATCTGACTGATAACTCCATTGCAGTTCTTTCCTACAAGTGAGGAAGCTATTGATTACTTTAACCAAAAGAGATGTCATGATGGGAAAGCTCTCGTTCTCCCAAGTCAGATTGTAAGTCCTGAGATCGTAGTAATCTTCTTATGTGCTTGTACAATTCTGTCCCATCCTATTAAACGAGCTTTGCTGCTTCCTTTCAGCGATATGTCAAGTACTATGAACGTGTTCAAAATAAATATGATGGGAAAGTTCCACCTGAACGAAGGTATGCTTAAGTAAATATTCTGCCAATCAGTTCATTTGAGCGTGGTGATATATGCATATCACTAAACCATTGAACATACATTTATGTAGATGCATGCTCAGAGGGTTACGCCTAATCAACTGCCCTTACTGGATTAGACCTGCCATAACGATCTCTAACCACAATGGTAGTAGAAAGCTAGTTTCTTCTTGTCTTTCGTATTTTTCTCATGTGTGAATAATAATGATGTTGTCTTCTACCGAACAGATATACTTTTCTCAACAAAGAAACATCAGAAAACTAAGGATTTAGGGGTAGGCTTTCTTCTCCTTGCTTCTCTCTCTCTCTCGTCTGTTGTCACTTGGTACATAACCATGAATCATCTTGACTCTGTAGCCTGAAGATTTTTGGATGAAGGCACCAAAAAAGGGAGTTGTTGTCTTTGCAATACCTGGTGAAGCTGGTCTAACAGAATTAGTCGGCGACTTCAAAATTCACTTTCAAGACAGCGATGGAGATTTCTACTGGTAAAAACTCTCTTTAACAGACATATTTTTAAACAGAGAGATTCACTGAGTTTCTCTGTTTTCTGCACGCAGTTGGTTAAATACTACACTGACTGATAACAGAACAATGCTGAAAGGTAGTGATTTTGATGGTTTTGACAAGGTAAATGAGATGTTCATAGCCTTAATGATCTAAGCAACAAACCTAATTGCTTTCCATTAGACCTGATCCCTTCTTGATGGTTTTGCAGAGAAAAATGCCTGCACCAGGTTTCCATGTAGAGATCGTAATGATAGAATCCAACAATTCTCAACCAACAAAGACCAAATCTGATTCCACCAAACAACAATCTCAAAGCAGCTCCAATGCTGATTCCAGCAAACTCGAGTCTAATCAGAACAAAGACGATGATGTATTCTCAGATAGTGATGGGGAAGAGCATGGAAACTCTAAGCCCATAGATACTAATTCAAGTACCGAGAAACCCACAGGCTCTATGCACACAACTAGTAAACCTCATCAGATCAATGAGCCACCAAAGACAGATGACACTTCCGCAAACACAAGTTTCACAAGTTCATCGTCATTGAATCTTCAGAATCCTTTACCAAACGACTCAATAGCAGTAAGTAATATCAAAGCTATTGCTGCAGATGCATCGGTCTTCTCCTTTGGAGATGAGGAAGAAGACTATGGAAGCGACTAATCTTGAAAACTCAAATTTTATCTTACTTATATCATACATAAGTATAACAGATTCTGTATTTGATTATCTAACACAAGTAATATCAAAGCTATTTACAGTCAGATTTCTACATAATAATTCTATCATATTTCATTAAATAAATTTAAAGACATTATTTTCTGACTACGAAAAATACTAAAATGATAAAGGAAAGATTAATAATATTAACTGTAAGGCATGATAATTTAGACTTGAATTGTAATGATAAATGATAAATAAAGAACAAGAAATATTAATACAGAAGTATGTTTTTGTTTTGAATGCACAAGAACCTTGTTTTAAAAGAGGTCCAATCAAATGGAACTAGTAGCTTCACTTTGAGACCATCTCCTGAACGTGGAAGCCACCAAGTTCCTTCCTGCAAGTAACCCTAACTTTGTCTTAAGCATAGCTAACCCTAGCCTAGAACCACCTGCAACCTCCACACCATCAGCCACTGGTGGCGGCTCCTCATCAACTGTCTCAAGAACTCTTTGATCACCCTCATCGACCATGCCCACACCATTGGTTTCATCACCATCCATACTCACCACCAAAGTCCTCTTCCGTTCATGAAGCCATTCCTTAACTTCACTTGTAACCAATCTACATTTCTTCACCTTCAATTTCACCAGCTTAGGACAACCTAAAGCTAATGCCTTGATCCCGTCATCTGAAATCAAACATCCCTTGATACAGAATTTCCTCAATGCCACACATTTCTCCGCGATGCAACCAATCTCTGTGTCCCCAATTGTACCACTTCCACAAAGAGCTAACCGTTCAAGCTTCTTACAGTTTGAAGCAATAGCAGACAAACTCATTTGTGTCGCATCAATACTGATAAGCACAAGCTCTTGCAAATTCAAGCAATGTTTAGCTACAGCCATCAAACCAACATCACCGATCCTCTTAGTCCTCCAACCATCAATATGAAGCTTTCTCAGTAACTTACATTTCTCAACAACACTAGCTAAACCTAAACTCGAGCATTCAGGAGTTTTAACTATATGCAGTGTTTCTATATTTAAACATTTAGATAGAGCAGAGAGTCCAATATCAGTCACCTGAAGCCTCTCCAGATGAATCTCAGTTAAAGAACTATTCTCATCTTCATTCATTTGGAAAACATTATCCCAATGACCTAAACAACGAATGATTTTAAGTTTTTTCAAGGTTCTTGTTGCAACTAAAGATTCAAATACCTGACCATTAACAAGCTCCTTCAAGCAAATCGATCTCAATGAAGAAGACAAACTCAGCTGAATTGGCTCAGCCAATTCGTGAATTCCTCTAATTCTCTTCACAGATAACTCTTCAAGAATCTTACAATGCTCAAGCATCGCGTTTAATCCCTTCGAACCGAAATTACAAGAGCCACACGATAGCTTTTTCAAGTTCTTACAGTTTCTAGCAAACGATTCCATACCTAGATCTGTGATCTCTCGACAACCACGAAGCTTGACTCGAGTCAGATTCGAGCAACGAATCGAAATCATCACTAAAGCTTCATCGCTTAAGCTAATTGACTTCCGATCGCAACGAAGAGCGAGCTTCATAACGGAATCGAACCGATTCAACATAGACGGCAAGAAAGGGAGAACCTCCGCCTTAGCGTCAAGTGATAACCGATGACGATTTTGACCGTCAACAAATAACCACCGTTTACATACGAGAGAACATCGTTTGCGATCTCCAGCGCTGAGAAATTGAAAGATATGAGCAAGGCAATCCTCTGGTAGATCTCCCGTAAAATCGTAATCTCCATTTCCGAATCCATTCGATTCACAATCGAGAAACTCCGGTGACCTGAGATGTAAAACAGTATCGCGTCCACTTGGTTCCGCCGGAGAAGATGGAGCTTGTCCCATATTTGTGTGGTTGAATATTGGGTAAGGTTGGGTTGAGTCGCATGACGAGTCAACTCGAGAAATTTTTTTTCTTTTTCCCTTCGACTTTCCTTTTTAATATTTTTTTCCTTAACACAAGTCACCAACTCTTATTGGAGGTTCTCAGGCCCAATGGGCTTTTCTTATACGAAACTATTATCATCCGTCCGATCTAAAACGTTTAATCCAATACTTACCATTGGTTTCTTCGACTATGATCGTATTGCTAATTTGGCGTTCCACGGTCAAACTTTTGGTTCAATAAAACTCAATTTATATATCTTATTAAGTATTAGTAATTTAAATCGATTATGTAAACTATCTAACAATATCAATTTTAAATTTATATCCAAACAGAAAATTATATTTAATTAACTTTTATTTTTAATTATTTATATTTCTAATTATAAACTAACCAAATAATATATCCTAATTTTTATAATATCTTTATTTATATATTTGTTTTCCAAATATAAGTTAATAATTAATTTTTATATAATTTTGTTTTATAATATACATATTTTGTAGAATTATCTTCAAAATTTTAAATTAACATATTTATTGCATCTATTATATTAAAATTGAAGTACTAATTTTATCTCTATTTTTGTATCCAAACACTATAAATTTTAAATTTGTATTCAAACATAAAATTGCATTTAATTTAATTTATATTTTCAATTATTTATATTTATAATTCTAAACTAATCACAAAATATATCCAAATTTTTATCATATATTTATCTATATATTTTTCTTAAAATAAATTAATAATTAATTTTTATATAAGTTTGTTTTATAATATAAATATTCGGTAGAATATACTTATACTACCCTATTAAAATTGAAGTACAAATTGTGTGCCTATTTCAGTAACTAAACACTCCAAAATATAACTTTGTATCCAAAAAAAAAATCAATTAATATTTAATTATTTAATTAGAAAAGGCCAATTAAAGAAAATAGATCATAATATTTAATTTTTAATGCATACTTAATATATTGTTAGATTTTAATTAAATTACACTGATTTAATAATTATGCAAATTTCCAAATTAATATATACTAACAATAAATATGTTATCACAAATTATTAAATGTAAAAATACCATATCTATTATAATATGGAATACATTAATATTTAATATCATATATAAAATGGATAAATAGCATACATAAAATGTATTAAATGTAAAAATGTCATATATATATATAAAATCAATGAACTCATAGTCAACATAATATATGTTAGTCAAATCCAATTAACACAATCAAAAAAGTTAATGCAATCTTTGGCATTTAATATAGTTAAATATTTAAAATTGATATAGAAGATTTCTAAAAACCATATATTTTCAAATCTTATATATGATCATTGTGTTCAAATTTTTATTCATCACCTAAATCTTCATAATTTTTAATCAAAAAAATTACATAAAAATAATGGTCCATTCATATGAATATCTTAGGGACTTGAGTCCAGGGGCGGACCCACTCCTATAGCAGGTGAGACACGTGTCCCACCCTAAATTTTTTTTCCTTTTAATTTTTTTTATGTAAACTATACACAAAAAAAGTCAAGTGCTTCACGTTGAGAAAAAAAAGTACCTCAGGTTCGGAAAAAAAATGTCCTACTGTTTTACTTTTCCCAAAAGAATATGTAATAGGCTTTTAAGCTCAATTGAAAACCTCATTACTTAAACCTAATAATATTTTTAATTTAGAAACTTATAACAAAATCGATTAATCAACTTCTGTCTTCTCGTGAGACTCTGGTTTTTTAATTCCAAAGCAAAATTTAACTTCTTATTCATTCAATTAAGTTGGAGGCATGAAGAATGTAAGTTGTATTATGGTTTAAATTTTTTATTTTATATTAGTTTAATATTGATTTTAACATGTTAATCTAATTTTTATTTTATTTTATTAGGTACCAATAGAAAAAATATTTAAAAGAAAATTTACATCGACGTATGAAACAGATTTAGAGGATTTGCCTTGGGATCCAACAGATAGAAAAAAATATTAGACTACCATCCTAACGAAAGAGATGAGGTAAGACGCAAATATCTGATTCGAGGTCCTTATCAACCTCGCGGCCATGTTTTTCCAAAAAAACAATCAGGAGATAAAAAAAGACGATTTAATCCACAATGGTTTGATCTTTATAGCAATTGGTTGGAATATAGTGTGAAAACAGATAAAGTTTTTTGTTTGTTTTGCTACTTATTTAGAGATTACACTAAAAATAAAGGTGGAAGTGATGCATTTGTTACAATGGGATTTGATATTTGGAAAACTCCTAAGAGAATCGGTGATCATGTAGGTGAGGTGAATAGCTTTCACAATAATGCACTCAAGAGAGCTGATTGTCTCCTTAAACAAGGTCAATCAATCGTTCATGCTTTTTATAAGTAAGATGATGCGACCAAAAATGAATACAAGATCAGATTGAATGCTTCAATAGATTCATGTAAGTATTTACTACGACAAGGGTTACCTTTTCGAGATCATGATGAATCTGTAGAATCAACTGATAGAGGAAAGTTTTTGGAGCTTTTGAAATATATTGCTGAGCAAAATGAGCTTGTAAGTAAAGTTGTGTTGGATAATGCTCCAAAAAATAATCAAATGGTGTCTCCCAAAATCCAGAAAGATTTAGTGCATTGTTTTGTAGAGGAAGTTATTAAATATATTATTCAAGAAGTTGATCATGATGTGTTTTGTTTGTTGGTTGATGAATCTGCAGATGTTTCTGACAAAGAGAAAATGGCAGTAGTTTTTCGCTTTGTTGACAAATATGGGATAGTTAAAGAAATATTCATTGGTCTTGTTAATGTTCAAGAAATATCATCTTTAACTTTAAAACATGTTGTTGATTCTTTGTTTGCTAAACATGGATTGAGTATGAAAAAATTAAGAGGACAAGGTTATGATAGGGCGAGTAATATGAAGGGTGAATTCAATGGGTTAAGATCTCTAATTTTGAAAGAAAATAGTTCTGCGTATTATGTCCATTGTTTTGCTCATCAACTTCAATTAGTTGTCGTCGCTGTTGCTAAAAAGCATTTTGAAGTAGGAGATTTCTTTGGTATGATTTATGTATTATTAAATGTTGTCGGAGCTTCTTGTAAAAGAAAAGATATGATTCGAGAAGAGCATCGAAAAATAATTGAGGAAGGAATTAATCAAGGTGAAATCAAGACATGAAAAGGATTGAATCAGGAGCTTTCACTTCAAAGACCCGGTAATACTCGTTGGGTTCACATTACACAACATTATTACGGTTGGTTGATTTATTTGCTTCTATTATCGAAGTGCTAGAGTATATTGAAAGTGAAGGGACTGATTGTACTAAAAGACACCAAGCTAATGGTCTTCTCAAATACTTTTACACATTTGACTTTGTGTTTTACTTACAGTTGATGTTGCTTCTTCTTGGACTCACGAATAACTTATCTAAGGCTCTACAAAGAAAGGATCAAGACATTCTCAATGTTATGTCCCTTGTGAAATCTACCAAACAACAATTGTGCAAGTTAAGAGATAATGGATGAGATTCTCTTATTAGTAAAGTTTCTTCTTTTTGTGAGAAACATAACACTTTGTTGATAATAATGGAAAAATATTTGTTGATTCAAGGAAACCAAAAAAAAAAGCAATATTACCAATTTGCATCATTATCAAGTGGATTGCTTTTATACTGTTTTGGATATACAAATACAAGAGTTTAATGATCGTTTTGATGAGGTAAACACTGAACTACTTGGTTGCATTGCATCTTTGAGTCCTGTTGATTCATTTCATGAGTTTGATCAATTGAAAGTTGTTAGATTATATGAGTTCTATCCAACAAATTTTAGTAGCGGATATTTCTTGAGCATCAACTTAGTCTCTATATTGATAATATTCGGGAAGATGAAAGATTTGCAAATTTGAAGAGTCTTGGAGATCATGCACGTGTAATGATAGAGACAAAAAAACATCTTTCATATCCTCATGTTTATCAACTTTTAAAGCTAGTATTGACTTCGCAAGTTGCTACTGCTACAGTTGAAAGATGTTTTTCTGCGATGAATATTGTCAAAACCACATTACGCAACAGGATAGGTGATCAATTTCTAAACGATTGTTTAGTTTGTTTTGTTGAAAGGGATTTGTTTGATAAAGTGACAAATGATGCAGTGATACAAAGATTCCAAAACATGGTAGATCGTAGAACACATTTATAACTTTTTAGTTTTCAATTATCTTTTTATATATTTTTATAGACAAAATGTTAGATGATATTTATATATATATATATATATATATGAATTTTCTACTGTTTTTTTTATGTGTGCCCCATATTAATTTACTCTCTGCGTCCGCCAATGCTTGCGTCCATATAAAACATCTTGGAGAATCCAAATTAAGATTCTTCATTCATGGAGACAATATACAACTAAATCTCGAGAAACTTTAGAATGTATATTTTCCGATTCACTTCTAAGTATTTATTTATTCTCTACTATTCATTTAATATCTTTTGATTTATTTAATAATATATTTTGTAATTTACATGGCACAAAGATCTATACATCTACTAATATTAATTTATATAAAATATAAAAACTCACAGAATTAGTCGTACCAACAAAAAAAATAGTCAATAATGATACAAATTAGGTATTATTGTTGATAGTAAAGTAAGAAAATACTAAAACCCCCTTTTATATAAAATAAGTGTAATTATTTAAATTTAATAAACAAATTATAAGAAAATGCACTTGAGGATCATAAATTAGCTTCATAATATATTTGTTGGTCTAATAAATTAGCTTCACTTAGTAAAAATATAATATATATGATTAAATGTATATAATACAAATCTAATAAATGATTAAATATATTTAATACAAATCTAATAAAAAAACAGGACAACATTCACAATAAATGCAAACTAATATTTTCCATTATTAAATGCAATATTTTCCTTCTTATCATAATATTATATCAATATAATATACGTGAATAATCTTTTTTATTATTAAATGCAAATTTTTTGATACAGAGTAATACAAAACAGGGTAGTAATAAACCAAAAATCGCCAAATCGTTTCCTCTAATGCTACACACATACATCAACAAAGTTAGAAACACACCAAAATAGAGTTACAGTCTATAACGTATTGTTTTACTCTGTGTGGTATAAGTGTTAGTTTTCGAATTGATATTATATAAATTATATATTAACGGTAAGATGTTATAGTGCTCAATTCGAATTTATTATTATGCTCCACTGTTGTTCTTTATAGTTTTGGTTTATCAGTGTAATAGAGTTTGCAATAAAATTAAAAATATATAATGACAACAATTTATGTCTTTCTAATTGTCATTGCATAATTCACTTTGATTCTTAGATTCTTTTAATGTATTTTTTCAGTGTTTGATCACCATGAAAAAACAAATACCAATAAGAAAACACAGTCCAATTACTCAATCTATGACACCAAATGATAAAGCTTGTGCTCCTCTTACATCGGTGTTTACTACAATTCAAGCTGACATTAACAAATCATTCATATGATTGATGCACAAGTTCTAACTCCTTCAAGTCACAGTTCAATATATTCACAAGGAAACATATATTTGAAGAGTAGTATGAACATAAATTCTTCATTCAATAAATATATTTAGAGATAAATTGTATTCCTAAAAATCGGTAAATTTGTTTCTAATTTTGCAGCACTGGCGAATTTGAAGTCCATAAAAACTTACAAAAATAAGAAAACATATTCGGTCAAGTTTTGCAAGATAGTACCAATTTGTCCAAAAGATCAATTTATCTATCAAAAACACCTAAAAATAACACACCAATTCTTTCAAATGAGAACATGTTTTGCGGAAGTGGTAATAATATCTTTGTGTTAGTGTTAGAGTTTTTCAATTTTTGTGACTTATATATATATAATTTTTTTTTGATTTGGCAGCTTTGATAAGAAGCGATTGGAGTATAAAACTAAATATATTAAGCAATCAAGATAATCTTCCAAACATGTGTTGTAAGCTAATTTTTGTTATGGTTTATGTTTAAGTTATTTTTACAATATACTAATCAATCATAATCAGTTGATTGAAAACGTTGAATTACCGTGTAATATCAACTTTTATTCAAATTTGAAAATGCATCGGCGATTTTATTTAAAAAAAAAGAAAGGATTCTGTTCTTTTTATGCCTCAGTCCCAAAACAAAAAACCATAAAATAAGTAGATTTAAAATATTGTATTTTTAATATAACATATCTATCTTTATTATAACTTCTAATATTTTTTAGTGTCCACTTAGTGAACAAATCTGACAGTGACACAACAATTCAGTATTTTAAATTCAAAGTTAACAATGCATCCGGTCAGAAATTTAGAAAAAAAATTTGAGAATGCTAATTCCGCACAACCATGTGAAGGTTAATCAGTTTTATAAGTTTCTAACATTAGCTTTCTAATCTATTATAATATAAAAGGTTTTACATTTTCATATAAAATACATATATATATGACATGGAACAAGTATATAAAGACAGTAGTTGTGAAGATGATATGAATGATGATTGAGTTGATCCGGTTTTACAAGATTATTTTATACAAAGAAGGCAAATGATACATGTGAGAAATTAAATGGTTCAACGCGTAGTAATCCGAGAAACACTTGGTATAAAACAAAATCAGATGTGAAAGAGTATAAAACAAATCCGTCAGGTGCACCATCACTTTAACCTTTATTTACACAAATATATCATTTTTATACCCATAAAGGTATTACACAAATATTTTTAAACTACATATACAGCATATCTAGTCTTTCAGAATTTGGAAAATAAAGATTAAAGGTAAGTATTATTATATTGTATTCGATGTATAGAGAATCATTTATGCTATTAATATAATAGTTTTTTTTTTTTGTTAAAGGTTTTGCTATTGAAATATTAGTGTTTTACATAAGGAAACATTTAAGAATCAGATACAAGATGAGGGGAAAGAGCAATACGCAATTGCTAATCAGACGAAAGTAAAAGATGGCTGTTAACTCCATAATTGGATCAAAGCTTCACCAAACCTTGATCCATTGCTGTCCATCGCCTTGGCCTTGTCTAACAGAGTGTTCTTGATATGTCGAATCAAGAAATGAGTTGATTTTGTACAACCAGTATGAAACCGATCATTTCTTTCTTGCCAAACCACATATATCACAGCTTTCCATAGCTGAGTAGCCGCTATCCCAAGTGCATTTTTCTGTGTCTTCCCTAGAAGCCATTGTAAGATCATCCCCCAGTCAGTAGGAGCAGATGATAGGTTTATAGAAGCTGTTAGTGTTCGCCAAATATGAGCTGTGAAAACACACGAGAAAAAGAGATGATTCCTTGTTTCAATCCCATTACCACAGAGAAGACAAGTATTTTCAACATCAAATCCCCAAGAGACCATTCTATCTAGCGTTGGATTTCTATCAAGACAGAAGAGCCAAGCAGTAATAGAGTGTTTAGGGAGACTCCCTTTGTTCCAGATCAACGAACTCCAAGTGGCTGCCGTTTTCCTTTCCCGCAAAACTTCCCAAACTTCCTTTGAGTTGAACCTTGTTTTAGGCACTCCATTAACCTTCCAAAGTTGTATATCACAAGA